>PVIR01020363.1:0-30708 GCA_004026965.1 Petromus typicus
CCAGTTGATGGACACTTGGGTTGTTTCCAAGATGTAGCAATCACAAATTGGGCTGCTATAAACATGGGTGCACATATGTCACTGTACTTTTCTACTCTTTTAGGTGAGTGTTCTCAATACCTCAGTTTTCTGAGACTCTTTCAGGTAAACTTCAGCTTATTTGCCCAGTCCCTGGGGCTCCAGAAACAATAATGAGATGCCTATAATGGTGTTTTATTATAAGTATAGCCTTTAGTGACTCTAACTTTGTTACATAGAATAATAATTGAATACAATTTGAAACAAAGTACTTAGTATCTATCCCCAAAGTAATCAGGGCTTTCTGGTAAGAACTATGGTCTGCATATCAAAATGGATCAAAGATCTAAACATTAACTCACAAACAGTGAACCTACTGGAAGATAAAATAGACTTTTGATTCTATGACCATCACTCTTTTTTGATTTCCCTATTGTCCTATTTCCATTCATTTGGCCTTTCTACACTTTCTTGCTCTGTTATGATTTAAATTTTCCAGACAGGGAAAATATAAGATAATAGAAACTTTCTAGACAGAAATCCAATTGCACAGGAAATAGACAGGGTCAGAAAACATGATTACATCAAATTAAAATCTTCTGCAAATCTATAGCGTGAGAAGACAATCTACAAAATGGAAAATACAGTATTTTTGGTAGCTGTTCTTCAGACAGAGGACTAGTATCTAGAAAATAAAAAAGAACTCAAAATATTAGACCACCAAAAATAAAAGACCCCATCAAGAAATGGGTAACTGTAAATGTATAGACACTTCTCAGAAGTACAACTGGCCAAGAAGCATACAAAAAATGTTCAATATCTCTGGCCATTAGAAAAATGCAGACTAAAATAATGTCCAGATTTCATCTTCCATCAGAAAGAATGGCAAACAACAAGAAATCAAAGTTTAACAAATGCTGACAGGCCTGTGGTGAGAAAGGAAACTTCCTACATGACAGGCAGGAATATAAGTTACTATCGCCATTATGGGAATCAGTAGGGAGATTTTTACAAAGAACTAAAATTAAATATTCCATTTAAATTAGCTATTTGTCTTCTAGGTATTTCCTCAAAGAGCTGAAGACAACATAGTACAGCGATACGTACATATTGATGATTATAGCAGCACACTTTGTAATAACTAAATCCTGGAAATAGCTTGTATGTTCAACAGACAAATCAATAAAGAAAATGTGATATTGATGCATACTGAAATACTACTTGGCTATAAAGAATAAATAATAAATTTGAACCATCTATAGGAAGACACATACACCTGGAAAATAAAATGTTGAAGAAAATAAACCTGATACAGAGACTTAGGAACTGTATGGTACCTCTCATTTGAACAAAGAAAAGTACATGTAGTAGTAGAAAGGATTGATAGCAGGAAACAAGGAGATAAATCTCTTGCAAAAGATGTGGTCCTTGCTTTTGGTAGAGTCAACAGTTGGAGATGAAAGGGAACACAGCAGTTTTCTTTGATTCTGTTCTTAGGTCACACAGCACTTCCTGACTTCTTTTCTCCGGATATGATTACAAATTTATCTATCCATCTCTTTCCCAGTGTATCTCCCACAGTCCAGATTTCATCAGAGACTAAGAAGCAAATGCTCTGAATTAATGTCTGGAAATGGTTGGTTGGTAAGCCTGAAAATTATTATAGATTTTCTTTGTCTATAAAATTTAAATATACAGCAGAGCAGGGAAGTGTATGAAAGCTAGTCCCAAATGCATGGAAATGGGACAATTAGGTAGTAAAAAGGCATAATGGACATAGAATCAAGATGCTTCTATTCAAGACCTGGATCTTAACATTTAGTAGCACCCTTCTCAAGGGACACATTTCATTTTGATGAGGTTCCTTTTCTCCAGTGGTGTTATTTACTTATCTGATAATTTAAAAAAAAAAACATTAGGACAAGTAAGATCTGTTCATAAGATTGTTGATATTGTATACATAATGCAAAATATAAGAATATGTAATATATATTATGATCATATTTTTCCTATAGCTACTTCTGCAAAAAAACTCAAAATTTAATAGCCCTTGTACTATAATCTACCTTTTGATTTGACTTTACTGCTTAATGTTCAGATTATTAAAAATATCAATGGCATGTTTATTTAAATTGATATCTTGAAGGATAATCAGGAAATTATTCCAATCTATAAATGAAAGAGTATATCAGAGTTTAGTTGTACATATAATTTTACTGCATATGCTTCTTATTAGGAAAATGTTAACACTGCAAAAAATGAACAATAGTACAAAGAATCAACAATGAAACACTCTAAATTTTACCAGCATACAGGATTTTTCTACTTTTTAATATATTTAATAAATTATTGTCAGGAATTTGTGTTTTTTAAAAAAATTGATTTTATTGGTAGGTTTTATACATATATTATGATCACCCTCAACACTGAGAATTTGTACCTATACATAACACATTTTGATTTTCATTTTTCCCGTTTCTCCTCCCCTCCCTAAAATCTCCACTCCCTATATATATGAAAGCTTTATTTCCTTTTTTAACTATCATATTTTTTCTTTCCCTTCTTTATTTTTTCCTACCTATCCTTTCTTTTTTCCTTGTGTACATTTTCTTCCTATTTCACTTACCTATTATATATTATAATGTACATTTACACATTCACTTTTTCATACTAGAGAAAACATATACTACTTACACAGCTGAGTCCGATTTATTTCACTTATGAGTATGTCCTCAAGATGCATCCATTTGTGTATAAATGACTCAAATGTATCATTCTTTATGGCTGAATAATACTCCATTTCATGAAAATAAACACATCTTTTATCCAGTCTCCTGTGAGGGACATTTGAGCTGTTTCCAAGATTTAGTTGTTATAAGCTGACCTGCTATAAACATGAGTGCCCATTTGTCATTTAGAATGGTTCTTTTAAATCTTTCATGTATATACCTAGCAGGGAAATAGCAGGGTCAAATGGGACCTTGAGTCTTAGTGTTTTTCTTTTCTTTTCTTTTTTTTAATGAGATAGGGTCTCGCTTTGTAGTTCAGGCTGGCCCTGAATTTAGCCTCAAATTTAGCAATCTTTCTGCTTCTGCTTCCTGAGTGCTGGGATTATAGGCATGAGTCACCATGCCCTGCATTGTGGTATGTGGCTCTGATTGCTGGTGGATGTGAGTCACCATGCCCAGCATTATTGTATGTGGTTTCCAGGAATTGAACCCGGGACCTTGTGTTTGCAAGGCAGATGCTCGAAAAACACTGAGCTAACTCCCTTGGCCAAGACTCAGTTTCTTTTTTTAAGGACTATCTACTGATCTCCACAGTGGTTGCACCAGTCTACATTACCACCAATAGAGGAGAAGGGATACTTTCTCCCCGCACCCCTGCTACATTTGTTTTTGGTTGATTTCATTATAGCAGCCATTCTTTGTGGAGTAAAATGAAATCTCAGGGTATTCATCTAGATCTCCCCAATGACCAGTGATGTTAAACATTTCTTCATATGTTTCTTCACTGCCTTTACTTCTTCATCTGAAAAATGTCTGTTCATTTTAGATGCCCATTTTTGAATTCAGTCCTTAAATTGAGGGGAGCTAATTTTTTAAAGTTCTCTATATACTTTAGGTAGTAGTCCTTTATCTGAGAAACAGCTGGTAAAATTTTTCTCATATTGTAAATTGTTTTTTTGTTTGTTTGTTTGTTTTGTTGGTTGTCTCTCTTGCTATGCAGAAGCTTTTGAATCCAATGAGATTACAATTGTTGATTCTTTCTGCTAGCTCTTGTGCCGCTGAGCTTTTGTTCATAAAGTCTTTCCCTGTGCCAATGTCTCCAAGAGTTCTATCTAATCTATTTCCCAGTAGATTTAATGTTTCTATTTTAATATTTAGCTCACCAATCTACTTTAAATTAATCTTAGGCAAATCAAACTGTTTTTCCAGCACCATTTGTTAAAGAGGCTATCTTTCCTTCTTTGAGAGTGTTTGGCTCATTTGTCAAAGATGATGTGGCTTAGTATATCTGGGATTGTTTGTGAATCTTTTGGTCTGTTCCACTGATTCTTCAAGTTTGTTTGTTTGGTAGTACCATGTTTTTATCATTATATGTAGTACAGTTTCAAGTTGGGGATTGTGATACCCCCTGCCATGATCTTATTGCCTAGGACTGCTTTTGGTACTCTTGGTCTCTTGTGGTTCCAGATGAAGTTTTGGATTATTTTCTCTAGCTCTGTGAAATATATTACTGGGATTTTGGATAGCATTGCACTGAATCTATATAGTAGTTTTGGCAGTATGGCCACTGTGATGATATTGTTTCTTCCTTTCCAGGAACAAGGGATTTATCTCCATTTTCTGATTTTTTTTATCACTCTTTTCAGAATGCTGTTCTTTTCAAAGTAGGAATCTTTCATCTCTTTGTTGGATTGATTGTTATGTATTTCATTTTTGGGGGGATGCTATTGTGAAAGGAATTTATTCCCTGATTTCTCTTTCAGTGAGTTCCTTGTTTGTGTATACAAAGGCTATTGATTTTGGAGTGTTAATCTTGTATTCCTGTATGCTACTAAATCCACTAATTAAGTCTTACAGTCTTTTGGTTGAGTGTTTAGGATTTTCTACATACAGTATGATGTCATCAACAAATAATAATAGTTTAACTTCTTCCTTACTTACCTTTATTCTTTTTCTTCTTTCTCTTGTATGATTGCTGTGGCTAAAATTTCCAAAACTATATTGAACATAAGTGGTGATAGACATCCTTATCATGTTCCTGATTTAAGTGTGAAGGTTTCAGTTTTGACTATTGAGGATATGCTGGCTTTTGGTTTCTCATAAATAACTTTTATCAGTTTAAAATAGATACCATCTGTTCCAGTTTTCTGTGGGGTTTTAATCATGAATGGGTGTTTTATTTTGTCAAATTTTTTTTCTGCATCAATTGAGATGACCATTTGGCTTTTGTCCTTGAGTCTGTCAATATAGTGTATTGTATTTCTTGATTTATGTAGGTTAAACCATCCTTGCATCCCTGGGATGAATCCAACTTGCTTAAGGTGTATGATCTTCTTGACGATCATTTGTGTTCTGTTTGCCAGTATCTTATTGAGACTTTTTGCATCAATGTTAATTAGAGAGATTGGCCTATAGTTCTCTTTTTTGGTTGGGTATTTCTTTCCTCTTGGAATCAATGTAATGGTTGCTTCCAAGAATTTGGGTGTATTGTTTCCCTTTTGATTTTATTAAAGAGTTTGAGTAGTGACATTAGCCCTTTAAGTAAGTAAACTAGTAAGTCTTGTAAGGTTCAGTAGTAAAGCCATCAGGACCTTAACCTTTCTCTGTTGCTTTTGTTTTTGTTTTTGTTTTTTTAGGTTTTTTGAGATCGGGTCTCGCTTTGTAGTTCAGGCTGGCCCTGAGCTCAGCCTCAAACTCACATTACAGCAATCTTCCTGCCTCTGCCTCCTGAGTGCTGGGATTACAGGCGTGAGCCACCACGCCCGGCACTGTGGTATGTGGTACTGGTTGCTGTTGGGCATGAGTCTCCACACCAAGTATTGTATGTAGTTACTGGGGATCGAACCCAGGTCCTTGCACTTGCAAGACAGGCGCAGGAACCACTGAGCTAAATCCTCGGCCTTCTCTGTTGCTTTTTAATTACAGTTTTGATTACATTTATTGATATTGGGGCATTTTTATACCTTCTTCCTTCAATTTTGGAAGTTCATATGTGTCTAGGAATCTATCCATTTCTTTCCATCTTATTGGAGTACAAATTCTCACAGTAGGTATTTATTATCTTCTGTATTTCTGCTAGATTTGTGGTAATTTCTCCCTTTTCATTCCTGATTGCACAGATTTGAGCCTTTTCCTTCATTTGATAAGTTTGGCCAAGAGTTTGCCAATTTTATTTATTCTTTAAAAAGAACAAATTCTTCAGTTTGTTGATTTTTGTATTATTCTCTTAGTTTCCTTTGCATTAATTTCTGCTCTATTCTTATAATTTCCTGCCTAGTACAAGCTTTGGTTTATTTTTCTTCTCTTTTTCTAGTAGTTTGAAGTTCAGCATTAGGTTGTTTATTTGAGTTTGCTCTATTTTCCTAGTGTAGACATTCACTGCTATGGGTTCACTCATAGAACTTCTTTCACTGTGTCTAATAATTCTCATATGCTGTACTGGCATTATCAATTAATTGTAGAAACTGCTTAATTGTTTTCTGTGATACATTTATTGTTCAGTTTCCATGGTTTTGAAATTTCTTTTGTTATTGGTCTCCAATTTCAAGACCCAGTGGTGTTATAGTGTACAAGGAATAACTCCACTTTCTTGCATTTACTTAAACATGTTTTATGAACTACCATGTGGTCTGTTTTGGAAAATGACCTGTGAGCAGCTGAGAATAATGTATATTCTGACTCTTGGGAGCAAAATACTCTGTAGACATCTATTAAGTCCATTTGTTCAAAATTTGTTCCAGTTCAACTGTTTCCTTATTCATTTTTTGTCAGTTGATCTGTCTATTTGTGACAGTAGGGTAGTGAGGTCCCCTACTAATATTGTATCAGTGGCTATCTGGCTTTTCATGTCCCTTAATATTTGTTTTATATGGTTGGGTACACTAAATTTGAGGCATAAATATTTATTAATGTCATCTCTTTCTCTTGGATTGTTCACTATATGAGGATGTAATGTCATTATTTTTCTCTCTTAATTACCTTTGTAATTAATTTTGTTTGAAATCTACTTTGTAAATAAGATAGCCACTCTTGCTTTGATATGGTTTCTTGTCTCATGGAGAATTGTTTTCCATCTTTTTACTTTCAGTCTATGTATTTCTTTCTGGATTAGGTGTGTTTCTTGTATATAGCATATTGTAGGATCTTGCTTCTCAATCTATTGTGTCATTCTATATCTTTTAATTGACATGTTGAGGCCATTGATATTAATGATTATAACTGATATGTACTGATTTACCTGTCATGATGTTTTTCTCTTCTTGGTCTTTCATTCTTCACTTTTTCACCTTTTCAATCAGTTTCTTGCCTTGTCCAGTGAGTTCACTCTGCTGAGTTTCATAGAGTTGTGATTCTATGGTCATTTTCTAGGATATTGCTTAGAATTTTTTGCAGTGCAGGTTTTTATTCATGAAGTTTCTTAGGTGTTCCCTGTCATGGAAGTATTTTATTTCCTCATTGGTTTTGAAGCATAATTTTGTAGGGTACATCAATCTAGGTTGGAGATTGTTTTCTTTTAAGGCTTGAAATACTTGGTTCTAGGTACTCTTTGACTTGAGTGTTTGCACTGAAAAGTCTATTGTGATTCTGATGAATTCTCCTTTATATGCAATTTGTTTCTTTTCTCTAATTGTTTTCAGTATTTCTTTCTTCTGTTCATTTTCTGTAATCTTGGTTATTATATGCCTATGCACAGATTTTTTTGATATCATGGCCACTTGAAGTCCTGCACTTGGAGTCCTCTATGCCTCACTTATCTGTATGACATTTTTTTCCTATTCCTGTGAAGTTCTCTGAATTACATCTGAGATCAGTTTTTTAAATATCTTTTTCACTGTCTCCTGTTTGTTCATTGACTCCAGTCCGTCAATTATTATGTTGTTCTTGTTTGCATCATCTAGCAGCTGCTGGGTTGACTTCTTATGATATAGTGCTATTTTCCATAAGCTATTCCTTTTCTGTTGATGGCTGCAAACCTGTCTTCTATGTCTGATATTCTGTCTTCACATTCACTCATCCTATTTCATAAACTTTTGTTGGAGATTTTTTATCTCCTGGAAATTTCCTTGCAGATGTTCAACAGATTCTATTACCTTCATAATCTGAAATTATATCATGTTCCTGATCTCTTCTTTAGGGTTATTAATAATATCTTCCACTTTGGACAATATCTCTGTTTTTATATGAGAAATTATTTTTTGTTTTCATTTTACTAGATTCTTTTTTTGCTATCAGCTCCAAAGCCTGGTTTTTGAGGATCAGTTTGATCTATTCCCATTTTCTTTGGATTTCCCAATTGTGATGATCTTTATGTCTTAGTTTTTGAAAATTTTCTCACTTCATTTTTGTTGTTGGTGTTGTAGCTGCTGATATTTTTAGTTTAATTCTTGTCCTGCTGTCTGGGAAATGTTTATTGTAAGTTTCTTGGTGTTTGGAACCCTAGGAGATAGCTACTTCCTGAGTTGTTCTTCTTGGATCTGTAATGGCCCGTAAGTGACCTCAGTTTTGGCACACTATGGAAGGTACTTAAACAGAACAATCACATCACCTTGGTTGACATAATACAATCAGTATCATCAACAGTATCAAGCACCGCACAGGAAATAACAAGCCTTGGCAATTACTATTCTGTTATCTTTAACCTCATGAACTAGATATATCTATCTAACCTCTAGAACTAGATCTGCCAAAATTTAGAACTAACCTTAAAAATGTTCACAATATACAGATCCTTCAATATTGCAACATCATCCTTTGGGAATAGGGGGTCAACAGTGAGTTGAGAGGAGCAGAGAGAGAGAAAGAGAAGGAGAAATTAGAAATAGGGTTAGAGTATATCTAAAGATCATACGACTCTGGGAAACTGATAGGGGATACAGGACAAAAAGAGACAGAATGGACAAATACAAAACGGAAGACTAATTACAGCAAGACCAGGAGAAACTGTATTCACCCTGTTATGATAGTACAGAAGAAAGAGAAAGTAGGGAGGACTGAAATGCATTAACTTCTGGTAACCGATACTGACCAGATGGCAAGATAGGATGAAAGAACAAAAGAATAGGGGTACCCAGCATCCACAGGCTAACAGGAGACTATTTTCCCTCTCTTATAAGAATAAGAGCAGTTGAGAGACGAAAAAAACTTGAAATTGTACAGACTCTGCAACAAGAGAGTAGAGAAATGAAGAATAAAAGAAGTCAGAAAAAAGAAACAGAGCAACAACTGCAGCAAAAGCACCACCAAAAGGGTCCTTCATGGGGTGGATCTGTTATCTCCTGTAGATAGTATGGACAGTAACAGGCAGATCGAAGTTGGCACATTCCAGAGAGATAGCTATCATCCCCTGCTAGATTCTGGCTGTAACACTTGAGTTGAGCTCAATGAACTCCTGCAGACTTGAATTTTGCAAGAGTTCAGGGTCTTTAGGTAGGACTGACTCCACAAACTCAGCAATGGCCTGGAGTTAACAGGATTTCTTTACTCTCCTAATGGATTATTTTTGTTTTGTCTTGGAAGACAGGGCAGTCACAGATTGAAGGCTTCTGCCTCAGTCCCAGCACAGCTACCTCACTTATTCAGTGTACAGAGACAAGTCAACAGAGTCTCTGGGGGCTTCCCACCCATGCACCAGTCTGTGTGGGCAGAGAAGTAGCTGCGTCTCTGTGGGCTCTTCCTCCTTCGCTGTCATGTGAGAGTTCAAGGCCCAAGCTCTGTGAGGAAGGAAGGCCAGTCTTGGGCTAGAGGTCTGACTGTACAGCTACAGTTCTTTCTAAGCATGGGCAGAGAACTAGATTGATCTCTCTGGGCTTTACATACCCCACTGTTGATGCAAGAGCTCCACAATTTACATTTTCATTAAAATAACATACAGTGTTGCTCAGCTTCTGCCCTTATTGTTGGCAGTCAGTCTTCCCCTTGCCACTATCTCCAAACTTCTATTGCTCTTTGACAATTCCAGAAAAATACATACACAACTTTAGAATCACAAGCAGACAGAACTCTAAGGCAAAGACTAATGGTGGAAAAAGTACCACTGTGGCAGGGTGAGTGACTTTATTTCTAAATTGGATAAAGCATTGTAGCCCCGATGTAGGAGCATGTGGTAAAGAGGTCTCAGCAGATCCAGGATCAGTATATGTCAAGAAAGCCTCAGATGTCAGATAACTTTAGTTTTTGTGCCTGTTTTCTAAATCCATTAGAGTTACAAAGTTTGCCTAAAAAGGAATTGCAATTTTTTGTTCATGGAATTCATTTTCAAAAACAGCAAAAGGATGTATCTGCTCCATAAAAACTGTATTATTTGGCATCCTCTAGTGCCAACTCTGTGCTTCTCTCCCAATCTTTTGTGTCTCTTCCTATTTTTATTTTAGGAGAATTCCAAAATCTTCTTGGAGAAAATATGCTCTAAAACTTATCTCACAAATATGACTTTTTTTCATACGGTGATAGAGAAAGAAATAAAAGATAAAGAAACTGTTTTGTGAAGCTTAAAATGGTTAGTGAAGTTACTAAAGGGTGTAGGGATACACAGGACTTATGGGAAGATTTTGGCCCATAGTAACTGATTGCACTGGATAGTTTATTTGATGTAGGGTTGCAAACAAAACCTTCTTATTTGTTACAAAGTGGTTAGGAAAATTGGATTCAAAACTAACTTGGAGAAATTTTGACCAGATAGACTGTCTTCCTATAAAAGTCTTGACCAAGAAAGCTTTCATTTGCCCATAGAAGTTTCATTCAACCACGGTATTGAGGGCCTATCAGACATTATCCAGAGTGAGGTTGCTTTGATTGGAGTGTGGGTAGTCTTATTGTTTAAAAAATTTTTAAGTGGTTAGTAATGAATTACAGGCCATGGACACACTGACTAGGCAGACAAGTTGTCAACGTGATTCACATTACTCTAAACCAAAAGTATCATCTAAAAGTTATGACAGTCCTGTCATAAAGAAGTAGAATGTTTTTATGTACCTGCATCAATTATTTGCTGTTTTTACTGATAAATTCTCCTCTTAAATAGAAGAAAATTGATACTGCTGAAATTATTGATTCTCTAACTTGGGAGCATTTGGTAAATATGGGTTTAAAACTTCCATTGCCCACTTTTGTGCTGTTTAGGGAACCAAACAGTGAAGATGGAGTTAGGCTCATTTCCTGGTTTAGAAGGACTGGGCACACAACTCAGTTTTGTCTGAATGACCTTGTCCCATTGCAAAGGACAAGACTGAAACATATTTTAGACATAATTAAAAATGGCCTTTTGTACCAGTGATGGCAAACCTTCTAGAGCTTTCTATAACCAACAGCCAACTGTAGCATTGGTGCCATAGGCTTGCCACCACTGTTAAACTACTCTCTGCTTATGATTAAAGTATTCAATATATGGATAATTTCAAACAATGCACCATATATATTTATAGTTTCAAATGCTTTCAACAAAGAATGGCTTTCACAATAAGGACCTACCAGGTCAAACAAATGGAGTTCAGCATTTAAAGTTCTAACTATGACAATGCATGTGATTTAGCTTGCTGCAAGTTAAAAAGACAACTCTTAATTAAGATAAAAATAGCAAATTGACTAAATATTGAACACATGTATGAAAGTATATTAAATCAATGACTAATCCATGCTTTCAAAATGTGGATAAATGTTTAAAATGTTTCTTCAATTAAAGCCGGCAAAAGATATAACCTATAAATACAACTGTTGAAACTGCCTTTATTTTTGTTACTATGAATATGATGCATTTGATGTGCTGCTAATAGTATATTCTGCCAAATGTATGCATTTATGAACCACATCCAGATTTTCGAATGGTGGGCAGCGGCATGAGCCTGATGGAGAGGACTGGGGTTGGTTGTGTTGAACAGGTGGACAGCTGACTTACATGCCCCCCTCCTCTGCTCTGCACTTCCCTTCTGTCCTGCCTTCCCATTGTCTTCTCACTTTAGAACTGTTTACCTACCTCATTTCATGATTTACTACCCTGCCAGGCCATGAGAATAAAATGGTAAGATATGCAGCGTTCTCCCTTCATGGAGCTTAAAGACAAAGGAGAAATAAATTTAGTAAGATGGTAGTAATGCTTTGGAAGAAGAGATTCACCAAAGAAGAGGTGAGGAGTGCTGTGCGGTTCCCCAGTTATTACATTGAGGGTAGCGCAGAGATTCGTGAGGAAGTTACATCTAAGCAAAGCGGTAATTTATCACTTCTTGAGGACCTTCTTTAAACTCTACTAAGTTAAAATCTTCACTCAGCACCTCTGGCCTATTTTCTTTGCTTTGTGTAACAGTGTATGTCTTGGTCTCTAGCTGTGCTCTGAGGTACTCTTTTCTCTGTTCTTAGTTTGTATCTTCCAGTTGCATTCACTCATTTTGTAATATAGTTTATTCTTTTTTTCTTTTTTTTTTTAGTGTCTTGCTTTGTAGTTCATGCTGGCCCTGAGCTCACTATGTAGCACAGGCAAGCCTCGAACTCATAGCAATCCTCCTGCCTCTGTCTCCTGAGAGCTGGGATTGCAGGTTTGAGTCACCACACCCAGCATTGTTGAATGTGGCTACCAGGGACTGAACTTGGGACCTTGCTCTTGCAAGGCAGACCCCGGAACCACTAACAATATCCATAGCCTTTATAGCTTATTCTTTTTTTTTTTTTTTCTTGAGACAGGATCTGGTCTCACTTTGATAGTTCAGGCTGGTCCTGAGCTCAGCCTTAAACTCACAACAATCCTCCTGTCTCTGCCTCCCAAGTGCTAGGATTACAAGTGTACACCACCATGCCCATCACTCCAGTATGTGGTTCTGATTGTTGGTGGGTGTGAGTCTACATGCCTCGTATTTTTGTATGTGGTTACCAGGGGTTGAACCCAAGCCCTTACACTTGCAAGGCAGTCGCCAGAACCACTGAGCTAAATCCCTGGCCCTATTGTTTATTCTTCACATGCATCTCTAACTAGAAACCAAAGATTGACTCAGTCTCTTTAGCCCTCCTCTGGTTCTTATAACAACTCAATTTTGTCTGACATAGAGGTTCATGATGGAACCAAAATAATATACCAGGTGTAAGAAAAAGAGAACAGATGAAGAAGTGTATCTAATAGAGAAAAGATATATTTCCAAATGCTAAAATTTAACTTTTCATATCCATTCATCTGTTAAACAATTGTTTATTAAATGCTTTTTCTGTGCTGGTCTGCATTGTCATAGTACTTACATTCTAACTGAGAGATAGTGACAAGTAAATTAATACAATGCTTTCTGATATTGATAAACATGAATAAAAATAGAGTAACAGGCAGAAGACAGGTTAAAGGGTTGTGATAGATGGAGGCTTCCAGGGAGGTCCCCATAAGGGAGCATCACTGAAGTGAAATCTGAATTGTGAGGAGCCACAGGGACCCCAGATGGAGGGGACAGCGAGGGCAGGGGATGTGTTTGACCTAGTGGAAGAAGGAAAATAACATCATGATGGTGATGACCAGGACCTAGGAAAGAGTGTAGTTCAAAATGAAGTCGGAGAAATGACCTGATTCTTCTAACATTTTTTACATAATACTAAGGAGCCTAAGATATATTTCAAATGCACCAAAAAATCTCTGGAGACATTTAAGCGGGTAAATAGCATGATGTGATTTGCAGTCAAATGAAAACTGCAAATTCTGTGTGGGGAATACATTTTAGGAAAAGGAATGTACAGGTAACAAGCTCGCCTTCTTCCATTTTCATCAGACAGTGGTGTCTTGAACAGAGACCAAGGAAAGTGGGAAAGTCAGATGTATTCTCTGGAGATGGAATCAGCACAGCTTCTTGGTAGACTGGTGTCACAAAGAGGTCAAGAGTGGAGCATAGTGATGACTACGTATCAAAAGCATTGGAAAAAATGTAGACAGGGAGACATGGAAGAAAACACAGATTCTCTCATGTAATCGGTCACAGCGACACACCTAGGATGAGCAGGTGGTAAGAGGAGCAGAGATGGAAGTCTTATTATTACTTCCATGAACCTATATTTATACTTTATGAAGCTATGAGGATAAGTCTTTGCTTTTTTCGTGGAATTTTGTGAATTCTATGTGGTAAGACTTGCCTCATATTTGTTAAAAATTTATTAAATAAGTGCTGGGCGTGGTGGCTCACGCCTGTAATCCCAGCACTCGGGAGGCAGAGGCAGGAGGATTGCTGTGACGTGAGTTTGAGGCTGAGCTCAGGGCCAGCCTGAACCACAAAGTGAGACCCTGTCTCAAAAAAACCTTAAAAAAATTTATTAAATATAATTTGTGCCACAGAGTGGACCTTTCAAAACATAAGTCTCTTGCTGGTTAACACTTAAAGATAGAAGTTTTACTGCCTAAAATTTCCTGGCAGACTCATTTTTATATTTGATGACTGGTGAGCTGGCTGGGTCACCTCTTTGCTATCCTTTCATCTACTTTGCTCATATGTAACTCTTCTGCACTCTTTTGACCTTTAAAATAGAAAGGAATGGTGGTGACCATAGGTTCATTAATGTATGTGAGATCTGAGCAGAGCAACACAAATGCCTTTTATAAAGTATATTTTTTTCCACATATGTTCCAGTGTCATGGGAGTTAATAGATAAATAAAAGAAGAGTGGTCTGAGGTGGTAATGAAGGTTCTCACACAGAACTATAGTGTACTGGCAACATTTGAAGGGTTTACTATTTGATTCTATTTAAGTTGCTTGAATTGTTATTCTTCAATTTCTCATTGGCACAATGATCCAGCAAAGAGCTGCAGATGAAATGTGGAAAATATAAGATCACACAAAAAAGATAAAAAGGAAAATGATGATTCATAATGTTAAATGGACTTTATATCAAAAATTAAGATGTGGAATTGGGAGACAAGGTCAAGTGTTTTCTTATTAATTTCTAGTCGTATGTTTTACATTTGTTGATTGTTTATGCATTGGGCACTCATGCTACAAAATTACTTTTCTACTCAGTTCTTTTTAATCTAAAGATTGTTCAGTTTTCCCAAGGAAATACTTATTTACTATTGAGAGATAGAATAGTTATATCCACATCACTAAGTAGAGTGGCTCATGACTGTAATCTCACCACGTGGGAGGTAAAGGCAGGAGGATTGCTGTGAGTTTGAGGCTAACTTGGGGTACATAATAAATTCAGTGTTAGCCTGAACTATGAAGTGAGACCCTGCATCAAAAAACCAAAATAAAAAATATATACCCACTCCCACTGATTTTCATTTGAATTTCTTTGCCGGTTTCTATCATGATATTCTCTTTGGGCCGGTACTCTTGTACTTTGTGCACTCTCTGGCTGGGTCCAGAAACTGATGTTCTGGTCATTGCTTTGGGAATTTCGACCCAGATAAAAAGTTCATTTTAAAAATCATACCAAAATGAAAGAGATGTGTAAATCATTATCAATCCACTTTCAGTTCTAGAATATCAATAGCCATGCCGTCTTTGAAGTAAATTTCATTTTGAGCTTGAAAGAACAAAAGACTGTTTTTCTTGTGTTTGTCATGGCTTTTGTTGGAATATAGGGTTGTTTTCTTCTTTCTTTTATCTTGTTCTTTTTTCTTTTCTTCTTTCTCCTACTCCTTTTCTTCCTTCTTTTTCTGTTTGTTCAGATTAAATAGCTCACAGAAAGTGTTGAAAATGGTTGCATAAACAGTCTAAATACAGTAATCTTGTGCATGTATTTGGAGACATTATTTAGAAAGTTTACCACTTTATTTTCATTTAGTTATCAGCAATACTTTTAATTTCACCACTGAATGTACATTGTTCAATGCAACATGGGAAATAAAAACTAAAATAAAATCTTATGTTTTATAAGGAAGTTTTCCATGAGGAAGTTGGGAGTTACTAGTTGATAGCATCAGTTATAGCCCTGGATTCAGAAGGATGTGGACCCTCTCAATCACAACATAACATCCATCAGAGTAAAACACCTAGCTCATAAGAAGTTTTGGGTTTTTTTAAGACAAATTCTTGTCAACATTGATGCAAAAATCATACTTCTCATCTTATACTTATGTTTTTTACTTTTTAAAGTAAATAAAGTCATTTGATTTTATTCCTAAACACGTGTTGTGAAGGTAGGACAGAAAATGTGTTCTAAAAGAATGTGTGATCTATGGAGAAGATATATATCTATGTTAAAATGAAGTTGGACATAATAAGATCTAATAAGTAACTCTGAATAAGAATATAAAGGGAAAAGCGAAGGGTGGACTAATTTTGTTGTAGTGCAGAGGCTTCTCCTTGAACATAAATGAGGAACATACTGACGGGTGAGGAGGCTTATTTCCTTCCGGTGAAGTGCTTTGCTTTAGGTCACACAGGACTGTTTGCATGCCTGCTGCTTCTGATTCTTAAGGGAGCACTCCCTCTACTCTGCTGCTTAGACATAAGTCATAGTCTAGTCTTTTAGCATAGAATCGCTCTGCTTGCTTAGCTGATAGTACATCGTTGGTGTAAGGAAAATACTAGCCGATGAAACTGTCCTGTGATGAGCTTCCTCTGCTGTGAATTCAGATCACATTTCGGAGGGCACATTTCAGGCAGTTCCTAAATAAGCCACCCTTAGGATTTTGCATTTTCATTAAAAAGGGACTATGATTTTCCATACAGATATTTAATGGGATTTTATTCATATTTAAATATTTGAATAATTATATTTGCTTCTACGGTAAGAGCAAATTTGAAACAAGTGGCTTTTCGGCCAAAAACAGAACAATAAAAATCCTAGTTCAATCCAACTGAGTTGGATTCAGTGAAGAAGTAAAATAACTGGCATGTTTAGTTTCTAATTTTCCAGGGAGTACAGAGCTATTTTAATCATTTTCTAATGTTTATAATAGGTTTTGTTGCCTCAAAAACTTGAAAATGTGAGTTTTTCTCATTTAATATTCTTAGAAGAGCATTTGGGGTTAGGTTTCCAACCCCCGAAACACCAGAACGAACATGAATGAACTTAGATTACACAATGATAACTATTGAATGGGCTATGTTGGAAACCTCTTGGGTACTGGCAGGCCATACAGTCCAAATTATCGAGAATAAAGATTTCCAGGCTACTCTGACCAACTTTGCGAGTGTGAAAAGGAAGCTAATTGTTTTAGTCTTCTGTCTATTGATTATGGTAGAGGTCTAATTGAGTCAGATAGACACAATATATATACATATAAGGTGCTGAACTACTGGGATAATTCTGTTGGACTTGTTGCAGACATGGATATGATTAAAGATTTGTTATCATATAATAAACCTCTATTATCAAGGATTTTTGACTAAGTATTAAAAATTCATTCTCAGCTGCAGCTTGCCATTCATGGTCTCAGTTAGGAAGTAATTTTCTTTTAAAAAAATTCAAAGCGCCTTCCTTTGTATGGCTTTGTAACTGATTTTTCCTTCAATAAAAGGTTTCAGGCATTGATCTCTCTTCTCAAGGAGAAAATTCTTGATATACAGAAGTAAAAGAAAAGTCCATTTTTACCTCCAGTGTCCCTTCACATTACAGTACTCCTTTTAAGAGTTTGCATTATATTTTAAGCAAAAACTGAACTCATATTTTTGTAGTTTATATAAATAAAAATGTATAAAGATGACATTAAAAATCTAACTTTCTTAATTCTACTTCCCTAGTACCTACTTTTATTATATTCTTCTATACATCTTACTATATTTACAAAAAATATCTACATCATTATTTTCTTATTGCATTAAAAATAAAATTTGAACTTGATTTTTTTGAATATTATTGTTGAGTCATAAATTTTTACTTCCAAGACCAACAAATGGGCCAAGATGTATTCCTTTCTGTAATCTTTACTTTAATAAATTACTTACACATACATACATCATAAATTAAAAGTTAAGTAATAAACATAACGAGCTGCCATCTTGGTTTATTTGCCTTAATAACTTTCCTCAAAACCACTGACACTTGTTCCAACTTCGGTAACTGCTGTCAGCTAAAGGCAGCAGAGGACCTGGTGAAGGTCACGTAGAAAGCCCGCGAGCAAAGAGCGGACAGTGGGTGCGCGGTTCTTCAGCCAAGTCTCATCATCGCCTCCGATCTCAAGTGTTACCACTGAACTCCGCGCACCCAAGTAACAAGCGTGGAAAACTTTGATTGCAAATCCCTGGAACTCTTTCTGGTCTTTTGCATTTGTCGTCGGGAAGGGAAAGACGGTTTCAAAGTACCCTATTGACCACAAATAGAGAACAATCTTGTTATAGAAGACACAAGTATGATGAGCTTGAATTTCACAATTGACCGGGATTACTTTAGTGATATTGGAATAAGTGGTAAGAGGAATAACCATATAGCATTCAACAGTGAATGACGATCAGTTGATGATCATTATAATTAATTTCTTCAATAGTCAGTTTGTTGCTATTTTTTATTACGCACATGGCAGACTTAGTGTCTTGAAACACATCTGCTATCTCACAGAACCTTTGGTCCAGGAGTCTGAGAATAACTTAGGTCTGCTTTTAACTCAAAGGATCCAGTTAAGAAGGCAGCCAGCTCATCACACGCTTAAGTCACCTATTGTTGGAAGAATTCAGTTCTTGAAGATGTAACACTGACAGCCTGAGTCATGAGGGGTTACCTTAGAGTTCTTGGTCATACGGGCCTCCAGACAACATGGCGGCTTGCTTGCTTAGAGCCAAGAGAATGTCTCCCTTTCATTGGCTAAAATTCAAGAACTCATGGGAATATAATACTGTTACCCTGCTGTCTTCCACTGGTTAGAAGCAAGTCAGTTTCCAGCCACACTCCAGGAAAGAGAATATTGCAAGAGCACAAATCTGCATATCACCTTAGGGACTCTGCCATATATCTTTCTATCTATCTATCTATCTATCTATCTATCTATCATCTGTCTATCTATCTGTCTATTTGTATACATCATTCTGGTTTTGTATTAAATTAAGAAAAAAGAATTATTTGCTATTCTGGAAATAATTTCAATGCAATTTCCTCTTTACCAGTTTATTCATGATACAAAATTGCATTTTAATACTGTTGATATTTTGTAAAAATGAGCTTAATATTGAACTCTAAAAAACAAAACAACAATCTGTTGCAATTTTACCTCTGCCTTGAACCTATCTCCAGGGATCTCAGATACCACAATGTGCCATCACGTGTCCTCATAAGTTTTGAAAATGAAATCTGACGTGTTTGTTATTTACTGCTCGGTCCCAACGTCTTTGTTATACATAGCCACACAATACATCTATATAACATTCATGCCTATATATAATTACTATTATAAAGTAAAAGTAGTTTATTTATGAGGATGCCCCTAAAATATAACCTGTCGGACTGTATTAGATGGAATTTAAATTGTCTCAGCAAGTTTAAACAGGAAAAATACATTATCCAGTAAAATTCAAGATGATCTTTTCTGACTTACTATTTGCAATACAAGTACATATTCTTGTGGAAATTCTTCACAAAAATGCTTACAGTTCCATACTATTGTTTCATGGGGCAGAAACTAGAAACAATTAAATAGGAAAATTAAGACAAATGTCATGAACTACTCAGACAATGGAATGCCATACCAAAGTGCGAAGGGATGACCTATATTGACCTGAACAAACATCATGTTGAAGAGGAAAAATATAAATTACATGATAAAGCATTCAACATGTATGTTTTTAAGTAAAATTCTAAACCATGCCAGATTTAGTATATCATTTAGGTGTGCAAAAATACTAAAAAAGGAAATGTAAGTTCAAATCAGCTTAGAAAGTTTTGGAGAGTGGAGAACAGTGACTGCTTGAGCTTTAAAACCAACTTTCCAGGTTTAAAATGAGTGCCATGGGGGCTGGGGATATAGCTCAGTGGTTCCGGCGCCTGTCTTACAAGTACAAGGACCCAAGTTCCATCCCTGGTAATCACATAGCAATACTGGGCATGGAGACTAATCCCAGCAGCAATCAGTACCACATTCCACAGTGCCGGGCATGGTGGCTCACGCCTGTAATCCCAACACTCGGGAGGCAGAGGCAGGAGGATTGTTGTGATGTGAGTTTGAGGCTGAGCTCAGGGCCAGCCTGAACCACAAATGCGAGACCCTGTCTCAAACAAAAAAACTTAAAAAAATGAATGGCATGTACATATGTTTGCTGTATTATGTGCACTTTGGCTATATCAGTGTACAATACATTTATATGTTCTTTCATATGAAAGTAAAATACATCACAATGAAATCTGAAATAAGATGCCAGCAAATTATATAGTTTGTAGGCCTGGTGTTTTCAGGTCACAGAAGTCACAGGACAAAACTCTCCACATGATGGATCAAAGGAAACAGAAGTTGTCCTTGCATAGAGCATCCTAGGAATGTGAGGCAGATGTTATTGGAGAGATATTAGTATTAGGATATACCAGTCACAATATCTGAATGGGAAAAAGCCTGGATGGACAGGAGGATCGAGGGAGGCGGGGACTTGGGTGAGAGGTCATACACACCACTTCTCAATTTAGAATTTCTTTGAGGCATAGCAGGGCGGCTATGTTGACAAGAATGCGATTGTGTGGAAGAACATCTGAGACCGTTCTAAAAATAAAGTCGGCTAAAAAAAATGAAAAGGCACAGCATCTGGACATGAGCTGCTAAGTAGACACACCCAAAGGGATAATTTGTCTCTTATTTCATGTTTGCTAGAATGAACTTTGCTTCTGGGTTATTTTACAGTCCTCCCAATTGCCTAAAGGGTAAGAGAATTCCTTCAGATTGCCCCTTATCTTTTCTAAGGCCTTCTAGGAGCTTAGGTCTTCTGCAAAAGAAAGACATGAATTTGTACCTCCTTAAGCTGTTCACAAGCTGTGTGACAACTTGTAGCTAAATTTCCTCTCTGGTTCTGTTTCCTCCTCAAAACAAGAAGATAAAATCTGTCTCAAGATTATTTTGCATGTAGTGCATTTTAGCTTGAGCTCTTCTCACAAAGTTTGATTTCAAAGTTCTAGCTATTGCAGCATCATCAATATGCATCCTTATTCCAACCTCAGATTTTCTTCTTGTTTCTACACATGAACATTAGAAAGTATGAAAATTTTCACATTGTCATAATTCTCATAAAAAATGCACAACAGTTCTCAAAAATATTGAGAATATTTCTTTGGAAAATAAAAGTTGAAATTATGGCATTGGGTAGCACAGGAGAGTGCGCAGGGCTCTCTTCCCCCTCATCATTTCTCATCTAGTTTGCTTAGAACAGCAAGAAAACAGAAAAGGAAATGGTACAAGGCCACCTGGTGAGATAGGCCCTAGATGATCACGTTTTACAGAAATAGTTTATTTAGCTAAGGGGATCCAGGTTCCTTTCTCCAAATTTTGTGCCTATTTATCTTTCCCTGACCTCCAAGGATGTGCTGAGTAGGTCAGCGTTTCTCTTTTCACACTATGTAGATCGTCTTCCACATTTCTAGCCTTCCTAATAATTCCTGTGAGGATTTTGGGCCTAAGAAACATTGTTATATTTGGACATGTTTGGAACAACACTAATAATTTACATTTGGAATTGCTGCAAAGTACAGGTAACTCCTTCAATGAAATGAGTAGAAGTTCAATTATCTGAATGAGTAAAAGCTTCTCCCAATATATTCATGTTCAACTGAGTCAGATTACACCGAACCTTTTCAAGGTGCAGTAGCATGGGAATTACATGGGATGAAACTTCCTATGGACAGTGTTGAGGAGTATGAATTTTCTACCTACCTATTACACATCAATTGAAACCTTTGTATTCTTTCATTAGATGCTCCACCAAAAGTCTTAATTTATTTATTTATTTATTTTTCTGCATTTGAGATTTTTCTTTTGTCTTTATTGGTACACTGCATACATGCATCATGATTGCACTCCATAATGGGAATTTGTACCAGTATAAGACACAACTTAATTCTCATTTTTTCCCATAGCCCTACCCACCCTACCACCCTCCCATATACATAAAGTTTGTTTCCTTATTTTTTGTTATAATCTCGTTATTTTCCCCCCTTCACCCTATTTTACTTTGAGCATTTTCTATTTCACAATATATAACATACAATTATAGGACTCTTTTACATCAAAAGTCTTAATTTAAATAAGTTACCATGTTTACTGTTGGTAGGTTGAACCATAGAAAGTTAGGAGTATCAACAGTTCAGTGGTTTAAATTTTATTTCCTTGCTGTCAAATGCCAGTATAAGGGTAAAGGACATTGAAGGTAAAAATTTTATACAGATCACTATATTTTCTGTCCTTGAGATGCTCAGAGATGAGTATGGGTTAGCATTAACTGACAAATTTTAACAATAAATTGAAAATATCAAATTCCATGCATCTTTTCTTTCTTTACTTTGCCAATGAGGACATATTGAAAGAATGCTATCAAGACATTGCTTTTCACATACATTCATTAGTAATTCAAAGATTTAGTAGCTGATGGTGATGCTAGTGTAATTAGCAGGGAAAAAAATGGAAGAAATGCATGTTGCTATAGCAATATGTTCATCATGAGTGATCTACAGCATAAACACTGCGATTAATTTGCAAGATGCCAGGTAGAAAGCTACATGGCTGACGAGGCTACTCTCAGATGCCACAGTATTTGTTTTTTTGAGGTATAAACATTACGGTGGAGCTTTCAAGGTATGTGTGCTTGTCGCTGTCAGTCACACGGGGCTGCATTCCAAAGAGTTTTCAATTCCCTTTAAATTTTTATCAGATGAAAAGAAACATGCTGTTTTCAGAGAATTAAAAAAATACATACTGGTAAAGCTGACATTTTGACAAGGAAACAAGGTTAGCAATCTCCTTGTTCGTGGGCATGGGGTGTATCTTCTTTATCTTCACATTTGCTTTTGGTATCATCAATATGGGATTCATATGTGCAAGCAGATTCAAAAATACTGAAATTGGAAGCCCTAGTCTCAGGAAACATCTTAAGAAAGCACTTGTGGATATGACCATAAGCCAAATGACATTTTAGCTCACCATAGTTTAGGTTATTACTAGAGACTTGGGGCAAAAAAGGCCTCCTTACCTCATTGGGCAGCGAAATGTGATCTGTGGGTATATATAGGTGTGTGTTTATGAGCATGTCTGAAGGACGTGGCTGCCAACTGGACGCTTGTCACCGATGATATTTTGAAGCCTGGAGCCAGACACATGGGACAGTGCTAGGAATTTGCATTCCTCAGGGCGGACTCAGTGGAGTGGCTCTGCACACTGGCGCAAACACACGGCGTGTCTGTGATGTGATTCTCTCATCCCATGTTCGGAAGGGCCACATTCAGAACTTGGCAAGCAGTGGAAGGAACTTTAGTGGAATAAATACTGCAAAAGAAAGTGTCACCAATCTCAGAGACAGTGAAGCTTAGACAGTGTCATCTATTCCTTAACCACTAGCATTTGTGGCTCATGATTTGGGGTCATGTATCAGCCTTGCCCGACCTGTGCATATGATGTGCATGGACAAGACTTCTGTGAATCTGTTCATCATGTAGAGATGAGAGAACAGCTGTGATATGGCCATGGAATTTGCTCACATATGTCAGAAGATGTGAAAAGTGGGCATAGCAGGTTCTGATTGTTCCCTGATCCATAGCATCCACACCAGACAAAAATCAAGTTGCCTTATGCATCTACAGACCCTTATCCACGCAAAGCCTTTGTCCTTGAGTAGTATTCACCTTGTAAAGATCCCCAGGAGTTCAGTGGCATTGCGCCTTCCTAGCAAACATAAAGTCCTGAGTTTGATTCCGGGTACTGAAAAAGTACCTGAGAGTGTGCCATCATGGGTGAGGGCATGACCTTCAACGACACCAGGAAGAGGAAGGGAGTCAGGGCTGTGTTTTCTTTACAGTCTGGAGGAGGACTCAGTCTCTGGAAATAACTCCCAGCATCTGGTTAAACCATGTACATTATGAGACTTGGACAAGGGAGTTTTTAAACTACAAGCCAGGCCTGGCGTTCACCAATACTTACCGCCCTGGCGGCTAGAGGATTCCAAAACCACGACTGGACCCTGCAGCTCTTGCCCTGGATAGACAGACGCTGTGCGGAGGAGGAAATGAACAATAAACTCTGTGTCCTTTGGGGCTCCACAAAGGAAAACAATAAACTTGCTTCAGTACTGTTTCCAGGAAAGAATGGGCTGCCCCAGGCTATGGCCCACATAAAGGCTGCTGGCCGCAGTCAGTGCCTAAGGAGAAAGAAACTCTCCTCGCCTCAGCTGGGTACAGAGCCCATTCTGACCACCACTGGAGTCTGCGCTAATCTAATCAGGATATTTTGCTTTAACTTCTGGTGTGGGTTTTGTCTGGATTGGGGAGGAAGAAAGGATTTTTTTTTTTTTTATGCTACATTTCCCAATTGAAATGAGTTTTTTGGGTAAGTGTCTATGCTGTTTCCACAATAAAAATTTTGCATACGCAACACTCTCAGCCTTTTAGACTTTCTACACTATTATTTATTGTATACTGGTTCTCAACCAGGGGTTATTGTGTCCTTCAGAGACTTTTGGCTGTGTCTGGAGATTGTTTAAGTTGTCCTGACGGGGTTGAAAGTGTGTGTATGCTACTGGCATCTAGTGGGAAAGACGGGGCATATTACTAAGTATCTTGAGACCCTCAGGATGGACCTACCGTGCCAAAGCATCAACAGTGCCTCAAAAAATCCTAATCTAGAATCCAGGGCTGGGCTCATGCTCAGTAGAATGTATCCAAAAGGATACTTAAAGCCATACTCATGAATTTATCATATTGGCATTTGTATACTTACATATACACACATGTATATACATAACATGTATGTATACATATAGATGTGTCATGTCAAACTCTGTGTTTAGTCATTGCAAAGACAACTAGCAATGTTAACTAGATTCTCTTTTAAAGTATAGTTGCATTGGGCCAGGGATTTAGCTCAATGGTTCCAGCGTCTGTCATGCAAGCGCAAGGACCCGGATTAGATCCCTGGTAACCACATACCTATACTGGGTGTGGAGACTCACGCCCAGCAGCAACCAGTACCACAGACCACAGTGCCGGGCGTGGTGGCTCACGCCTGTCATCCCAGCACTCGGGAGGCAGAGACAGGAGGATTGCTGATGTGATTTAAGTCTGAGTTCAAGGCCAGCCTGAACCACAAAGTGAGACCCTGTCTCAAAAAACCTTAAAAAAAAAGTATAGTTGCATTAAAAAGGGTAATTATTTACTGAAAATATAGTTCCTGAAAAGATGATACTTTCATCTTTAATTGTTGGATATATATATATACATATACATACATACATACATACATACATACGCACACATATGTGTGTGTATGTGTTACTTATGTCTCACGATAAGCAGCACACCTTTCAGAGAGGCATAGTAATGAAGATTGCAGTGGTATTTGAATTTAAGTCTTTGTACTTTTTGGACCATATACAACTTCCTCTCACCCCTGTAATACGTGTGGCCACAATGCCAAGGCTACTGGTTGGATTTGTGTCTTTGAGAAGCACACAATTATTGGAGGTGGTAGAAGGAAGAGGAAGCCATTCCTTCTTCTAGCTCTCTGACTTAGTTCTTTTAAATCGAAAGTGGGTGAATTTCATGTTCATATGCTCTCAGCTGCTGCTCCAGTCTTAGCCTTTCTCTCTCTAACACCACAATGGAAGAGTCAAAGTGGTATCTTGCCTATTCTAATGTGATGCTACAAAATTGTTTTGTCATTCTCTTTTACTGCTTGTCAAAACTGCCCTTTCTATAGGACATCTGACTTTCCTAGGTCATAGTAACATCTACGAAATGAAGGCACTTTGAGGCAGAAGGACAGTGGAATCTGGCCACCCAGAAAAGAAGAAAGAATTCATAATATAGAGGAAATTTACAGAAACTTTGGTCATAGCTTAGATCTAGATTTCATGCATTTTATGGCAGGTGCTTGAGTTCCCAGGCCTTCTGATTTGCTATCTGTGGGATGAAAACACAAAGAAAGATATCTATGTAAAGGAGAAAAAGGTAGAGAATGAAGAAATAAAGATCTGCAGTTGTGCTAAAGTGTCTGGAAGGATGTACAGGACAAGGCAGCAATAGCAGTTGCTTTTATGGTTGTGCTGTGTGTGCTTCTGTATTCTACATCTTGCTACACTATGAACTCTTTCATCTGTACTCATTATTTCATAATTTTAAAGCCAAGAAAATAATTTTACAACCAAATAAGAAGAAAAATGAAATGGAGTCACAGACCAGTTTTCATCATGAACCTGTTTTCCTTGATTCAGTACATTTTATCTTAAAGACTAAAAGAACAGTAAAGAGTGCTCCAGGTATTTAATAGGGTGAGAGGCTCATGGTTCCATGGATGACTGCATTTGCAGGGGTGGGGGGTGGGATGGGGCTGGCATTGACATATGTTTTGTACACTTATCACAGCATGAGTGAAAGTTGCACACTGTGATCAAAGCAATTTATTCACAACACCAGTCAGACAACTGAATTCATAGTCTTTGGTCAGAATCAGTGATGCTTCTCCATTACACTCACAATGCAGGCCAAATCTAGAGAAATGGCTGACAAAGCCCTAGCAATCATCTTGGGACCATCAGATCTTCCTGATCTGCTGACTTACCTCTAACTATGATGCCTTTGGGCACTGTATGCCTCCTGTATGCCTACCACTGTGTCTTCTATCTTTCTAACATGCATCAGGCATATTCTGCCACAGGACCTTTGCACTGGCTCTTCTGTCTGCTTGGAATGTGCTTTCTGTGGTTATTGATATGACAAACCCCCCCCTCACTTCAGATTTTTGCAGGAAGGGACATTATCAGGACTACCTGCCTGATCACACTCTTTAAACTGCTACCAACTCCTGCTCTTGCGATCTCAGCCAGTTTTTTGTATAATTACTTCTGGCTGTCTATCATTTACTGTTTTCATTCCCTTTTTCTTTTCATCATACTTAGTACAAAGCTGAGTACAAAGCTGCCTGCTCATAAATTCAGGTGGATGTGTGACTGGAAAGTCTGTGGAGATTTTTTGTTTGTTGAGACATTTCCTCGGGAATATTTCTGGAGACTTTTTTCTCTTCTTTGTCCTCACTTAGCTAGAATCATGAAAAACAGCATAATATTTTATATATTTTAATTAATTAGAAAAATTGCCCAAAAGTATTCCTTATGTTTTGAAAAATAGCCTTCATCCTCTTTTTTCATTTGAGAATTAATAAAGAGCAAAAATAGAGTACATATAATTACCTGACATTATTGTGCGCCTGAAATTCTTATGGATTATAATAGTCACAGGCTTTCTGAATTCTTTCTATAATAGACAAACTGCAATAATCCCTAGATATTAATTAAAAAACCTTCATATTTGTGTCTACAAATAAAAATATAGTTATCTGCACTCAGATATTATCAGTCACAAATAATTAACAGGCATCCACTATTCATTTCTATCTGGGAATTATAACATGAAAATGTCACTAAAATAATCTCTGAATTTAAAATATAGGTTCATAATTTGACATCACAAGTTTTTTTTAATTTAAGAATCTAAATAATTTTGTTTATTTGATGCATTGGGTTTATTTTTAAATTCAAATCTTTATTGGTCCATTATGAATACACATCATCATCGCATTCAACATTGAGAGTTTGTTTCAGAATATGACGCGACTTGATTTGCATTTACCCCCTCCTCCGCACTCTGCAACCCCCACCCCCTATATACATAATTTTTGTTTCCTTTTCTCTTTATTACTGTCACATTCTTTTCCCCCTTGTTATTTACCCGATACCCTGTTCCTCTTGAATATTTTCTATTTCACAAAATTAGCAACTCATCAGTTGTGTGCAACCCAAAGAGGCTTGCGGCTGTAATTCTTTTTTTTTATGGGGGGGGGTGAAAATTTTTTGTTTAATTGAAATCTTTATTGGTACATTACATATACGCATCATAATTTCACTCCATAATGGGGATGTAATTCTTATGCTCAGTGTGAATGCGCCTGCGCCTGTGTGTGTCTGTGTGTCTGTGTGTGTGTCTGTGTGTCTGTGTGTGTGTCTGTGTGTCTGTGTGTCTGGCTCACACTGTGTTTGTGCTGTGACAGATCCTCAGGCAAAGTATTCTAATCCCTCGGAAAAGCTGCAACCTAAAACGCAGATCTGTGCTTCAGATGTGGAAATAGGAAACTGAGAAGCCTGTAGATCCAGGAGGTAGGAAGAAGGCAGTCTAATTTATTTGCTTACTTGGTCAGAAAAAAATGTAACGCTTCCGAAGCTTACAGGTGTCTCAATTTAAAACCCCGAAGTCCTTCCCTTCCACCGCTCCCACCCTCTTTGGGAGGTTTGGACAGCCGAGTCAGAAGTTCCTGGACATCGCCTGGTGCGTGTCAGTGCGTCCGTGGAACACTGAGGACGCGACGACTGGATTTAGTGACTTTTTTTTCTAAGAACCTACCTGTACTGCAAAGTCCTGTTCTCAGGGTAAAGATTTCGGTAAGAAGAGGAGCCACAGGTGAACTAGATTATCTCTTTGAATGAATGCATTTGGAGCAGAAGCGGAAACAAACTTCCTCCACACTCTCTCCATTGCCCTGTAGAACAGCCTCGCTTCAGTTCTGCGCTGAGGAAGGGCACACATTAAAGAGGCAAGACGGAAGCGTCCGGGAAACTGGGAGGCTCACTCGGAAAGCACAGGGGAATGCTCTCAGGGGAAACAGGGAAAAGGCACATCAGGAGGAAAAGGTGCGGCTGAGATAGCAAATGCCGCGCGGCCCGGGGTCCCGGGATCTGCACGCAGCTGTCCCAGCTGCCGTGTCATCTTTGCACTTGGTATTTAGACAGCGGTATCGTTTGAGGACCTTCTGAAAATGCCGCTGAGACCGAAACCCCTGTGGTTTCTTGTAGATTGGGAAGCCTGCAGATCAGCTTAGCGAGGTAGAACAGGACTGATAATGGCCCGCAGATGAGGAAAGAGGATGGTCCCTGTCATAGGGATTTGTACCTCTGTCTGTGTGGGTTCGGTGCGGCAAGGTTCTAGGACTGAAACACGACTCCGTCATACAACTCTGCGGATTCCTGCGTTTAGCGTTGCATGTATTTCTCCTCCGTTCCGTAAGAAACAGTATTTCAACGTTATTTTAAGGGCTTCTTAATTGGAGACAGTTTTGTGGGCTCTATGGCATGATGATAACTAAACACCATTCTTAACCGATCTTTAGATGCTACCGTAATTAATCAGGCTGATTGTTTTTCAAAATACTCACTAGACATTGATAAGATTTTGACGATTTTTATATCAATATAATACAGATGTATGAAACTAAGCTGAGAGACATTAACCTCCTAGTAACAAGATGTACTGATTGAGAAAGCATTTGAGAGAAATACAATGAAAGAAATCAGGTGCCATTACATTTCAAAGTAAAATAAATCATATTTTCAAAGTACATTTCAATCTTTATATAATCCCAAATCTATAGTCTTCCTTCAACAGGGAAAGAAACATTAAAGACTCACTCTTTTGAAAACTTGAAATATGTTTCTAATTTCCCAGGCGATCGACCTTAACTTCAGTTCTACTCATAGTTTCTTCATTCAAGGAACAGTAGAGTTACTTGATTCTAAACAGCAAACCAGAATTTTTTTTAGGACAATTTTTTTTGCCATAAGAATTCTGAGGAAGGGAGCTCATCTATTCTGTTTTTCAGAAGTAAAAACTGGAGAAAACCCAACCTGTGTGTCTGTAATAAACATGAATAGAGTCAGCCAAGAGCTTGCGGTGGCCACTGAAGCCCAGCAGCAGCCAACTTCTATCATGTCCAGGCCTTCAGGCCCTCAGCGTCACTTGTCCTTGGATACTTACATATTTGTTTATTTGTGACCAAAAAAACTGAGATGGGAAGTCAAGGAATTCATCACATTCCATGTTGCACCTGCTCTAAGGTGTTATCTAATGTTCACTTGGATCAATTTTTGATAAATGAATGAATATACTTTTCCCACAATTAATCATCTTAAGTGTAGCAATAATTTATGCATCTTTTAAATTTTTCTTTTACATTTAGAAACCATATATAATATGTACACAAGTGTTTAGTAAACCTGGGCATCATATACCATAGTTAAAATGTACTTGAATTTGTTTATAGTCAACCAGGGAATGAAGAACACGAGTACTTTACAGATTACACAGTTTCATCTAATTTTTTATGGTTCTGAATTAATATCTGCTTGCAATGCACAATTATTGCACTCTTCTTCCTGACTGGTGGCTATACATGTTGCAGTTTGATCATTTTATTCCCCTTCTTCCACAATTTCACCCTCCCTTCTTGGTCAGAAAAAATGTAACACTTCCGAAGCTTACAGGTGTCTCAATTTAAAACCCCGAAGTCCTTCCCTTCCACTGCTCCCACCCTCTTTGGGAGGTTTGGACAGCCGAGTCAGAAGTTCCTGGACATCGCCTGGTGCGTGTCAGTGTGTCCGTGGAACACTGAGGACGCGGCGACTAGATTTAGTGACTTTTTTTTCTAAGAACCTACTACCTGTACTGCAAAGTCCTGTTCTCAGGGTAAAGATTTTGGTAACGAGAGGAGCCACAGGTGAACTAGAATATCTCTTTGATTGAATGCATTTGGAGCAGAAGCGGAAACAAACTTCCTCCACACTCTCTCCATTGCCCTGTAGAACAGCCTCGCTTCAGTTCTGCGCTGAGGAAGGGCACACATTAAAGAGGCAAGACGGAAGCGGTGACCTGCCCATCTCTGCACAGTCTCATTTTTAATCTTGTCTCACAAGTCATGTGTTATTGACTCCATCTTATGAACAATGGCATTGATATCCAGAGATATAAAAAATGAAGTCAGTGTCTTCAATGATATATGGTCGGTAAGTGATTAACTGGGCTTTGACCCATTGAGAAAAGCCTATTATTATCCCCTAGAGTCCTATGAGC
>PVIR01020364.1:0-30708 GCA_004026965.1 Petromus typicus
GGCATGGCTGTGTCCAGAGGACCTCTGTTTCCAACCCCCCCCCCGTGCCATATTGGATGATAGCCCACCCTGATGACTTTATTTTAACTTGCTTATTTCTCCACAATCTCTAAATAAGGTCCTAAATTACTAATTGTTAAAACTTCCACATATAAGTCTTGGGTGAGGGTGCAAGTCAACTCATAATGTGACTTAACCAAATTACAAGGCTAACCTTTGTGTGTCCTGACTTGCCATGTGAAATGTCACAGTCAAAATTTCTAAAGCTGAAGAGTTTGGACTGTGATTGTTTAGATCTGGGGTGTCCCTACCACCAACAGTCTCACTGTGTTGGAGGTGGTTGGACCACGTGGGCGATACGCTGGTGGAGTGTGGAGTCCTTCACCAATGATCCTGGGCCAGCGGCTGACTCGCTGTTAGGAGGTGGGTCATGGCGGGCCATACTCTAGAAGGGTGCTTCTCCCTCTCTGACTCCTCCCCTCTCTCTCTGCCTCCTTGAGGCCATGATGGGAGCAGCTGTCCTCTGCCGTGACCTCCCCCATGCTGTTTCTGCTTCTGAGCCAGCTGATCATGGACTGACAATACCGGCTAAAGTAAACCTCTCCTCCAGAAGCGTGCGTGTCGCATGTTGTGTCTGCAGCGGAACGACTAAGGTGCAAGTTCAGGGAAAGTTCAAAGGGAGACTCTGAGCAGTGTCTCCTCCCAGGCAGACACAGGAAGGACGCACCTGAGTGACGCTACCTGGACCCTTCCCCTCAGGGCCCGGGCACCTCCTGCATATGGCGGCTGGGCTCTGCCTCAGCCTCCTCCTCCAGGGGCCTGCCCGCCTTCTCCTTCTCTGTGTTGTGTACACTGCCTTTATTCAATTTCAGTCCCATGGTTCAGAAACCTCTTTGTGCTTCCCCCCACCCCATGCTTTTACTTTCACTTAAAATTCCATTTGTGGAACTAATTTATTCTAAGCCTAACTTTATGACATTAAGCCAAGTTACATGATGTGAACGCTATCTTATCTTTGTTAAGAGAAAACGTTGGTTATAAAAATATGGTTATGTGGAACCATATTTTAAGTAACTGTGGCCTTTGGGCTAAAAATATAAATCACATCAGTCTCTGCTCCTTGAGTGTGCTAAGTGGTCCAGGTGAAACTCCCAGCCGTAGTCCTGCGCGTGCTGGTAGAGGAGACGAGGCTGGTCCTACACTGAACTGAAATTTGTGACTTGACATTGGTAGTCATTGGCTGTCTGTACTTTTTTCATGCGTTTGAATCAGTTGGCAGGACAATATGTCTTTTTCTAGAACCAGTAAGAGTTCAGGGAATGTTGTCCCAGCATACAAAATGAATAAATCAATTCTTTTCGTTTACCAAGTGTTTCTATGCCTTCTGGCTGGTGCACATAGGAATGTAGTATTCACAGGTTCACTCTTCTGCGGGGGAGTATCTTGGGGTTTGAAAATGGTTGTTATGACACATCTCAAGGAAGTATCTGTCTAACACAGATGAGACTCTGTAGTGCTGCTATTTTGTGTTCCTTTAAAAACATTTTTTTTAAAAAAATAAAATAACTGTGTTAAACCAGAAATCTGCACACCACACAACTGACAAACATAGAATATAATACTCAGAAGACCCGGCAAAGTGGCAGAGTTGTACAGCCATGACCACAGTCAGCATTTGCTCCTTTTTATCACCCCAAATCAGAACACTGTGCTTCCTAGTGTCATCTCCTGACCCCTCCACGCTAAATCTAAGGACCCACTGAGCTACTCTCTATCTTTAGAGGTTTCTATTCCAGAATATTCACTTTTATTTTTCCCTTTCAAAACAGACTATGCTGGCAACAATGACTTTTAACATATTCAGAGAAATGCAAATCCTACCAGTTGAGCTCTACCCATTCTCCATGGTCTCAGAAACCAGAGGCTGATAGCAGAATCCTACTTAGAATATAATTACTGTTTTTCTTTTCTCCCACTCCTCTTTCCTATCAAATATCTTCATCCAAGGAGAACCATGAATGGGTAGAATTGAGTGTCTGACTCAGTTCATTTAAGAGTATGGCCTCAAGATACATGTGCTTTCCAACAAGTGCTTCAAGTGTGTCCTTTTTAATGGCAGAGTCGTATTCCACTGTGTATAGGTACCATGTTTTCTTTATTCATTCATCTGTCAACAGGCTAATTCTAAAATTCAGCTGTTGTGAACCATGTGACTACACAAAAAGGTACACAAAATTACTGGGGCACAATGTTTTTATCTCTGAAGAAGATACTTAAAAGGGGAATATCTGGGGCAAATGGAATTCCAATTTTTATTCCTCTTATCTTTCTTTCTTTTTTCTTTTTTGTGGTATCAGGGATTGAACTCATGACCTTGCACCTGCAAGGCAGGCAGCAGCACTACTGAGCTAAATACCCAGCCCCTATTTTCAATTTTGTGAGGAATGTCCATGTGGATTTCCATAGTGGTTATATCAATTTACACTCCCACCAGCAGTGAAGGAGGGTTCCTCTCTTCCACAGTCTCTGCAGAATTTGTTGTTTAATGTTTGATTTTTGATGGTAGCCATTCTTTGTGGGATAAGAAGGAATCATTTTGTGTGTGTGGTACCAGAGATTGAGCTAGGCTTCCAAAGTAGGCACAATACCACTTGAGCTAAATCGATGGCCTGTGAAATGGAATCTTAATATTGTTTTAAATTGCATTTCTTCAATGGCCAGTGATGTTGAATATTTTCCCACATATTTATTGGCCAATTGTACTTCTTCTACAAAGTCTATTTCAGATGTCCATTTTTTAAATTGGATCTCAACGTATAGGAGTTCTAATATTTTGAGTTCATTGTATATTCTACATATTAATCCTTAGAGAAGTAGCTGGAAATTTTTTCCCCATTCTGTAGGTTATCTTTTCATTCTGTTAGTGGTTTTCCTCGATGTGCAAAAACTTTCTAATTTAATGTGATCTCATTTGTTGATTCACTATTTTGAGTTTCATCTTCTTTCTTGCAAGCTAAATCTTATCTAGGAGTCAGAATTCATATCCACTACCCAGGAGGATATTAAGAGTTTCTGTGTTAATTCACTATTGTCATAAGCTCTTTAAGTGAAATCTGTAGGTATTTTCCCTGAGTAATAGATATAAATGCAAGTCCTGTTTCAGAAATTCTGTATTTAGTGTATAACTTTAATTTTTAAATTGTATTGATATGATAAAAGTAAGAAATAGGAATCATATTTTAACTGGTAAAAGAGGCTCCTAGCCACAATCTACTCACTACATATCTTTTTTTTTTTCGTTTTTTAAAAATTGAAATCTTTATTTGTGCATTACATATACACACCATGATGGTACTCAACAATGAGAATTTGTACCAGTATATGGTACAACTCAATTCTCATTTTTCCCCATAGCCCTACCCACCTTACCTTTGGAAGAAAGATAAAAATGACCCTATTTTCTACAAAGCTTGTTCATTAGCTCTTTTTGAGAAACTGTAAGAAATGCCTGAAACATGTTAACTTATAAGAAAAAGTTTATTTTGGCTATGGTTCTGAGAACAGAGGCAAAGAACAGTGATAGACTGTCCCACTTATTCCACCGCCTCTGACAGTGGTGGCTTTCTTGGAAGCAAGGTCCCAAGGTGCCGTGACAAGACACAAGGAATGTTCCTGTGCATGTTTATCTCCCTCGGTCTATTTATCAGGCTTCCAGAACTCATTCCTGGCCTTCTGCCCTAAGGACCTCATCTAGTTTTAATCTTTCCCAAAGACACCATCACTGGATTAAATTAGCACTTCTTCACACTACTCCATGGCTGGGCTGCGGTGGTGCCCAGCCTAGCATCCCAAGCCAAGGTGGGGCTGACCCACAGAGCTACCTTTGCTAGCAAGACCAACTCTCCACCTAAAAGGACAGGAACCAAGGGACAGGTGGACAAAGGGGCGGCAAGGCCAGCCTCTGAGCACAGCATCCAGCTGAACTTCGCACCCACACCCACGGAGGTCCCAGTTGTCCGAGTTCCAGTCCAAGCGGGGTGATGGGGGTGGACTGCTGGACTACAGGCCCAGGAGGGTTCGCATAGGTGACTGGGGCACTCACACTAAGTCACCTTTTTCTCACCTCCTGTTAATCTATTCACTGATTTCTCGCCACAGCTATGCAGAATTTCCTCCCTTCCTCTTTCCTCCATTTTCCAAGGAACTCTTGTTTCCCATGTATCTCTGATAAAAACTTCCTTCTCTCCTCTGCTGTCTTACCCTGCACATCTGTGTTTCTCTAAACCCAGTCTCACCTCCACCTCCTCTACCCCACGGTGCAGCGGACCTTCCACCTCTTCTGTCTTCCTGGCCGTTTCTCACTCAGTCACCCTCTCCTCCCAGTTTCCTCCTCTTCCCTTTCTTCTCAGCATTCTAGAGGGGACTCATAAACAAGTGCAGAGGCCCAGCTTAGACGTGTCTCAGCAGCAGCCTTCCCTGAGACTAGAATCTTCCTCCCGATGGAATCTCGCCCGTGCTTCAGACTGAGAGGCCCCTGGCACAGGCCGCACAGTTAGTCCTTGCTTTATGGAGGCCGCTGTCTCGTTCTGTGTGAGAATCGAGGTGCTGGTAAGGCCCTGTCAGAAGGGATCCAGCAGTTTCTTTCATACCCCTGTGTACCTACTTAAAATGAGAACAAGACCAGAACCCAAAATAAAAACCAAACAAAACAGATGGTGTTAGAAGAACTTCCTGTAGGAGTAGTTTGTGATGTGATATCTAAACAAGAAAGCCAGGAAACCCCCTAAGGACATTTCTATGGAAAGGGCCCACGGTCCCTTCCCAGCCCTGGACTGTGATTTGTCCCATTTTTTCCACGACTGCAGGCCCAGGGTTGAAATTTCCTTCCCTTTCCTCTTGGCAGCTGCCGATGACATTTGATTTCTTAGAATCCGAGCCTCTGAAAGGTAGAGAGGGGCCAGAAGCAATTTTTGAAGCAAATGGAACATTAAAGGCCAAACAAATGTCAAAATATGATGATAAAGACTGCTTAACAATGTAGCACTGTTACCATTTATAGAATAAATATAGGAATATTAAAATATTAATATAAGTTGCAGAAACACACAGTGGTTGGATACAGGGACACGGGATTAATGGCAGCATTTTTCTTTCCATTGGTCAGTGCCTGTGACGATCTGCAAGGATGTACACAAAGTGTCATGGCTTGTCCCCAAGAAATGCATCCCAAGGCCTCCAATGGTTGCCACCGAACCCCTATATATACTGGGTGTTTTCTATTTACACAAACCTACAAGAAGGTTCAATTTATAAATGAGGTGCAAAGTGATCTGTAATAGTAAGATAATGATAACCATACACTGTAACTGAAGCAGTGTGGATTTGTGCTCTCTCTTGAAATACCTCACGGTGCTCACTCACCTTTCTGTGAAGCCCGAGGGGATGGTGCTGGGGAGGTGACATGAGGTGAGGTGTTGTGACGTGGCATCTCCTGGATGTCCATCTGTGGCATTGCGAGAGTGCACACAGTGCCCAGGACAGCTGTCCAGTGACTGACAGCAGGCAGTGTCTTTGGGGTGTGTGGACTAGGTGAAGGACACCACTGACCTGAGCTAGATGGGCCCAGTGGCATGAGGCTTCACCTTTGTACTCAGGGTGGTACACAACTGACTGCTTAAGAAATGTTTCTTGGACCGATTATTTAGCTCAATGGTCCTGGCGCCTGCCTAGCAAGTGGAAGGTCCTGAGTTCGATCCCCAGTAACCACATACCACAGTGCCAGGTGTGGTGGCTCACACTTGTAGTCCCAGCATTTGGGAGGCAGAGGCAGGAGGACTGCTGAGTTTGAGGCTGAGCTCAGGAAGAGCCTGAACTACATAGCAAGATCTTGTTTCAAAAACACTAAAAAAGACTTGTTTCTGGGGATTCTCATCCATCTCTGTGGACCATAGGTGACTGTGGGTGGCTGAAGTCAAAGTCCACAGAGGGATAAATGGGACTCAAGTGCCCGCCGGCCTCAGGAGTGGGATGTCTCCTGGAGGTCTCTTTTTTTTTGCTGTCCCACTCAGAACATGTGCTTGGGTTCTTGCCAACGTGTCCCATTCCTAGTACTTCACATGCATGTCCTCACCCTGGGTGTTGGCGTGGCACTGGGCAGCCCTGGGAGGATGGTCTCCACTCTCTGAAGTGCAGCTTCTCAAAACAACTCCACATTCCCACACGGTCTTGCAGTAGACCCCGTGCTGCAGGGCGGCCCCTCCTCTCCCCCTCAGAGGTTCCTGCCCCTGCCAGACGCTGACAGCCCCTCCTTCACTTATTCCATCCAAAACCCCGTGGCTCAGCCTTTCCAGAGACTGAGTTTTAACCGAGACATCTTCCTGTGCACTGCAAACTTGTACTAATGAAGACAAAAACGATCACACTGCACAAGAGGAATCATTTATAAAGCTCTGTCAGGTAACCTAGGATGTAAACTACTGCTGTTGACAATGAAGCGTTTTGAACATCTACCCTATTATTTTTCAGTAAGTAATTTAAATTTTGACCTAGACAGATCTGACTACTAGGCAACTCAGTCCTTCTTCCGCCCTCTATGTCCTTCAAACAAAAACAAAGTAGTGAGATCCACCTATGTGTGAGGTAGAATAGCCTGCAATGGACATTGATCTATTCAATAAGGAACACGGTATTCAAACACTCTTTCAAAAAATGTCCAATCCTTCGGGAAAGAGGCAATGAGATCTTAGTGTTCCTGCTCAGAATTTTAACGATGCACTTTATTATAATTTAGTATATTATTGGCTTGCATTTCTGTAATTTTTACAAGAAAATTTCCGTTTCCACATATCCATTAAACGTCTGATTCATTTTCTTGGCTCAAGATCGTGTCCTACAGCTCTGCTTCCAGCAGGCCAGTGTCTGCACATCTATGACTGAATGTGATTACTCTATTAAGCATCTTTAATTACCTCTTACTGTTCTTTAGCCACAGGGTGTTTTGGAGGAAGCAGAGCCATAGCTGTAGCATTGGTTCTGTAGACTTTGTGGGGCAAACTATGCATGGGGCTTGTTCTTCATAATCGGCGGAGATTCTGCTACACAGACTTGCAGCCGCCTCTCACTTTTCTTCTTTAGCGAATATCATTAGGAGCCCATTTACAGGGAGAGTTATGTGAGAGCAGGGAAAATGTGAATCTTTAGGATGTTGTTGTGTTCTGTTGTCCTAGCTAGGAATCAGATCTTGGGTAAGAGTCAAAGTTAGCGCTCATCGGGATGTCAACACACTGGGCACAAATCCTCTGTGTAGCCTTTCTTGGTCTCTGGGGGAGCTAGGGAGGAGGGACACATGGACTCTGACTCTGAAATGAAAAAGTATCTAAAATGCATGCTCATTATTATCTACAAGCCAGTTGTATTTTGTTTATAGCATGAAATGTAAAGTCAACCTAGCAAGGAAAAGCAAAGTAGTGGCATGTTTTTCTTATAACTTCTTATGTTTTGATTTATTCTTCCTTTTATGGGGCCCTCACCCCACAGCCTGCTCCTCCCCACCTGTCACTCCACCATGGGGGAATTTGCTTCTCCTCTCTAGCCAGGTTCTTTAATCAGAGGGCAATGATGTACTTCCTGGCTCCCCAGAGCATCACGTACTTAACAGCATGCTTATACCCATGTACTCAGTGCTTTCCACAATCTCTATTTTTTTTTTTTTTTTGAGACAAAGTCTCACTCGCTTTATAGTTCAGGCTGGTCCTGAGCTCACTATGTAGCCCAAGCAAGCCTTGAACTCACAGCAATCCTCCTGCTTCTGCTTCCTAAGTACTGGGATTACAGGCATGAGCTACCATGCCCAGCATTGTGGTATATGGTTACCGGGGATCGAACTTGGGATCTTGTGCCTCCCAGGCAAATGCTGGAACCACTGAGCTAAATTGCCAACTTGTACAATCTCTACTTTTAATACTTTTATTGAGCTATGTTTCACACAAGATTCCTCCATGTGAAGTATGCAGTTCATGAGTTTTTAGTATTTTTAAAGTTGAGCAAATGTCATCCAAATCTAACTGTAAAATGTTCATCCTACATAAGACCCTGAAGTCATTAGCAGTTCCTCCCTTGGCTTATTCTCCTACACCCTTGTCTCTGTCCTGTTCCTAAATGGTCCCAAACTTACTTTCTGTCTAATTGGAGTTTGCGTTTCATGCGAATGGAGTCACACCTGCAGCCTTTGTGGCCGGCTCCTTCACTTACTACTTACTCCCTCACTTACATTTCCAAGTTCATCCACATCCCCAAGTGGGAAAATTTCCCCCCTTTTTATGGGGTTGCTTCTGCTTTTCAGCTTTTATAAATACTGCTGGGAGGAACACTCATGTAAAGGTCTTTATGTAGATGTTCGTTTTCCTCAGTCTCTGAGCACTTGTGGCCTCTTCGTAGAGCACTCCTTTAGTTCATTATATTCCAGAAACCTAGAAAGATAAGCTACTTTTAACGCTCTTTCATTTGGCTGGATGCAAATCCCAGGGCCAAGTATGTGCTTAAGCTCAGGCCCTGAGCTCCAGACCCAGCACCTAAATAAACTAGCACATAAATGCTCCAGTAACATATACCACTTCTGCTTCTGTGTCTCATTTTGGATTTTTCCATCTTCTCTTCAACATCTGTTTTTTGTCCCTGGATTCCTTCATAACCCGGGGTTCAGCTGGACAGCAATGACACCCTTCTGGCCAGTCCCGTGATGTGCCGATCATGACACCATCCTTCCATAATGAACAGTTGAGTGGGAATTCAGGTGAGAATCATTATGGAATGAACCACCCCTTGCCACCAGCCTTAGGATGCCCGAGGAAATAAAGGCCATGCAAACGACTTGGCTGTGATGAATCAGAGCAATGTAAACAGTGCCGCATTAGAATCGAGGCCCTAAATGAGCTGTACGCACACATGTGCCGCGTGACTCTGCGTGTGGAAGTGGCTTCCAGTTCTCAGGCAGCTGTAGGAAGCAGGTCTGGGGTGCCCAACCACAGCACATAGTTACATGAAGCACATTTAGCAAGTACCCAACACTTTCATTTAAACCTAATTTGTAATCTGGAGTTCAAATGACTCAGAGCCACATTTGTTTCGTGTAGGAGCACACATACCTTATTTGTAGTCACACAGGCATGATCAGGGTCAAGGAGGAATCGTATGAGAGGTACTGGTGATTGATGGATGTTAGGTAATGACTGTGGGCCAGGTACTGAGCCAGGTTCTGGGTGTGCAGAGATGAGAAAGGCTTGATCCTGCTCCTCAGAAAGAGAGAGAGAGAGGGAGAGAAGGAAAGAGAGAGAGAGAGAGAGGAGGGAGAAAGCAAGGGGTCTTCAAAGACATCCATGTACATCAATGGACAGGCCCTGTAGCTGCAGCATCCACTAGCCAAATGTGCAGGCGTGACAGCCAAGATGGACACAGTGGAGTTTCCTAGGTTACTGAAGACTCACGTGTTTGACCTTTTTGTCTGTCCTCAAGGCTAACAGGTCTAGGACATAGTAAGGGTATGGTGAATAGCTTAGACTCTTTCTTCACAACAACTTTTGGAGCTTCTGTTTCCTAATCCTTAAAATGGCAATGTGTCCTGCTCTCGGATTTGGAGGAGCATTCAATGAGAAACATATATGATGGTGCTTAGTAAATACATGTGAAAGTATTTTTAAAAGTATGTTCCAGAACAGTAGTTCTGTGTTCTAGTTGAGTGGATTGGTAGTTTTCAATGTTCTAGATCAGTAGACCAGCAGTTCCCAAAAGTCTAGAACGGTGGGACAGCAGTTTTCCATGTAGAAAAGTGGAATAGTAGTTCTCAATGTAGAACAACACAACAGTAGTTCTCAATTAAAGGCAAGTACAATTGCAGTTTTCAAAGTTCTAGACCAGGGGAACAGTCGTTCTCCGTATAGAAAATTGGAACAGTAGGTCTCAAGGTTCTAGAACTGTAGTTCTCAATGTTCTAGAACAATGGTACAATAGTTCTCCATAGATTTAGTACATCTGAGTGTGCTTTTCCATGGGTAGCTTGCTTAGGGGAGGTCTTGTCATTAGCGAGCAGGGTGGGCCCAGGGAAGCTAGACATTCTGTAATGTATGGGACATTCCTACCAAAAGTAAACTTTTTAATTCTCCTAGTGAACACCAGGTAGGTGACAAACCTACTTTTTACTTCTGAAGAGTTTGTTCTGTTTCGTATGTAGACACAAAGCATTTTTATGTAGTTCCCACAGACACTAAATTATGCAGGAAGTTGACTTCCATGTAAATTAAGAGAAGCATGTAATTGATTTCATTCAAGAGTTCCCCATTATTTCTGTTCCATTTTGTTTTGTGATGCTGAGCAGCAGACCAAGCAGGCTCACGCTTGCAAGGTGAGCGCTGTGCCACGGAGCCTCCTGCCCCTCACATACCAGTGCGCTGACTCGGATTTCCAGATTTCCATAACCAGCCTGCGGGTGCAGCTACTATGGGTCCCTCCTGAGGTCTGATGCCCAGCGTCAGCAGCTCCCACATAGAATCACGAAGTATTTTAACTTATTTTGTGATTAGAATACCTAAAACTGCCCTTAGAAAGTCTACAAACTAACATTACTTTGAAATATAAATATTGCCCTCACATCTCAACCAAGACTTCACTTATTTTCAGAAATTAAGTGCTTATTAGACTAATTTTATATTATTTTTTATTTTTTTCCTTTTATTATATTTGACTAGTTGGAAGAAGCATTTGTAAACTCCCCAATCCTTCCTAAGTTTTTGTTATCTAAGAAAATATGAACTGTGGTCTCTTGAGTGATGCTACGTTTTATATTTACTTACCTACTCGTAGTGTTTAGGCCGGTGCTGGGGATTGAACTCCAGGCCTTGCACAGCAGCTAGGTAAGGGCTGTAGCCCCAAGCCACCTCCCCAGCTGCTCTGTCACATGCATTTAAAGGCTGCATTTAAAGTCACCAGAGGAGCAGAATGATATGCTGATGTGTAACAATGTGGAGTCTCAACCAGATGGCTGGGGAGTTAAATTCCAGCTTTCCCAGCCAAATCGAGGTGTAATTTGGAGCAAGTTTCTTACCTTCCCGGTGCTCTGCTTCCGTTCCTTACAGTGTGGACACTCACTGGACCTAATTCAGAGAGCTGTTACATCAGTACTGGGGAAATGCTAGGTGAATACCAGGGTCAGCTGTTATGACCTCGTTATGAAATTCCAGGGACTGATGCCCATGTATCTGACAACCATGGCAAGAACCTTGTCCCCTGTGGCGGTGGCACTCACCCCTCACCCCAGCACTCCAGGAGGCTGAGGCAGGAGGATGCCAAGTCTGAACCCAGTTGGACAACTGGGCAATTTAGAGAGACCTTCTTTAACAATATAAAAAACAACAAAAACTCAACACAGGCTAGGATGTTGACCAGTTTGAAGGCTCTGCGTTTAATCCCCAGTACTTGGGGAGAAAAAGGAGAGATTAGTTTTCGAGAGAGCCTAATCCTGGTTTTTCCATGGGAGACTATATTTTTTGTCTCATTTCACGATCAAAATGAAGTTTCCATCAGAGAAAAAATAACCAAACATATCAAAATAGGAGCGTCTGTTAGTGAAGGTGAGATTATGGAGGATTGTGTCTTTTTAAATATACATATATAAATATATGTATATATATGTATTTATATATAAGTTTTATATTAATATATTGTTATAATAATATAATATATTTAATTATAGGTATTTAAAAAAATATATATTTCTGTAGTTTCCAAAAGTTCTCTGTTGGGCAAAATTCCATTTGGTGATTGCAAAAGAAAAGTAGAAACCAAAGTAATTCCATTAAAAATTGTGATTTGCATGACCACAACAGAATCACATCATGGAGCATGAAGATTTAAAATCTGAATGTTTCTTTTGAAAAGGTTTTGCTACCTGGATTAAAGTATGAACTGCCTCAACCATACATCATTTAAGGAGTTTGGCGGCCTCGCAGGCTGAGAAGGCGCGCGACCCCGCGAGGCGTTAGGCAGCTTCTGCCCACTAGAGGGCGGTCGCTGCCCAGAGTTTCAGGATGCTCTGACCACTCGAACCAGCGGCGCCGCGGGGAACTTTCTAGCCGCAGGAGCTAAACTGGAGCAGCGGGCGGCCGAGTCCCCGCCCCGCACCCGCGGAAGGGACAACTGGCAGTCGAATAAGAAAAAGAACCAGCGTAACGGCGACGTTTAAAACATATGCTCGGCGGACGTTATTCAGACACAGGTCTCCACACCCTTTAAACCTGATGCATCCAGCTGGACTGGTGTTTTATTCTGTGAATTATTTCTGGAGACCGTGTTCCAGCATTTCCTGCGAGCTCAGCCTTCCACGCCGGCTCCTCGGGCCCCAGAGAGCTTCAGAGCGAGCGGATGGGGAAGCAAGGGTCTCCCCGCAAAGAAGCGCTGGGGCAGGGCCGTGCGTGTGGAGAGAGGAAGGCGCTGGCGTTTGCTTGCATCTGCCGTCTTTCCTGGACTCGGGCTTGTGGCATTGCAAATACTTCTGAACTTTATTTGCGTCTTCTTGAGCCTCTCAGAATCCCGGGGGCGCTAGGAAGGGTCCCCGATCGGCCCGAGGGAGGTGTCTACACCCGCTGCCGCCCTCCCCCCAGCGGGTTTCCCCGGGAAGGACCAAGTTAGGATCCTCCAGCGCGCTTCCCCAGTCGACTCCTTCGTCCTGGTCCTGGGCCCCGCGGGCGCGGCCTGTCAGGGAGCACCCCGACCCCGCACACGTGCACTTGTACCAATAACGCCAGCCGGACATCGGAGGAGCGCTCACGCCCATCCCGCGCCTCTTTTCGCGGGTGTAGACCTTGATTGTGGCTGTTGAACTCAGTCCCGGGGCGCCGGGATGGACTAGGTGTGGCAGAGGTTATTCCTCCCCCAGCTGCCGGCCATCTCCCGTGACTCCACACGAGTCACCCCGAGTTTGACATCCGTCCTTTAGCTCGAGTCAGAAGTCTGTCGGGCGCGGAGCTCGGCGAGGACGGGACGTCCCCGTGGACGGCGCCGGCTGCCAGCGCGGAGTGACCAAGGCCGGGGGCGCCTTCCCCTCGCGGGTCCGTGCAGCCTTTCACAACCTTAGGATTTGCCAAACAGCTGTCATGTAGTTTTCAATTAAAATGCAAACTCCCGCTGCCGAACAGTCCCCCTCTCGCCCCATACGTGCAACACACATGTACAGAGCCGTGCGCGCCCCATGCGTTCGTACAGCTCAGGGTGAACCGGGCGTCACCGGCGCAGGGTCCCTGCTGCATTGGGGGCGGCTGGAAGAGTCCCACCCCGGGGCCGGACAGCAGGGCCTGGAGGCCCTGGGTCCCCAGAGGAGAGGCAGCCAGACGCCGGGACCGGCCTCCAGCCCAGGCCGGCCTGAGCGGGGCTGGGCGGCAGGAGGCCCGGCCTGGGGACGGCTCGCCCTGCAGACAGCGCGGCTCCTGCGGCCGCCCCTCGTCCTCAGCTCCCCTCTGGGACAGACCCCGAGATCGCCCGAGGGAAGGAGGTGCCCAGACCGCAGAATGTGTCTTGTGACAGGTAACAACACTATTTGAATTGTGTCCTGCGGATGATGCATAAAACCAACGCAAAGAAACTTCTCCCCGGCCAGGTTGGCAGGCAGCGTGTGCTGATCCTGGAGCTGAGGTCGACCTCCCTCTTTTTCTACGTCTCCTTTAGCAAACTGGGTACTAGTCTATGAAGGGGAAGGGTCACTTTTTCGAAGTTTCGGGACTCACCAGCCTCTCCGCCTCGGGTCCTGAGTACGACAGGACGGCGCCAAGGCCCCAGACCTGGGAGTGCGGAGGGAGGACCCCAGCTCGGGGGACGCCGCCCCTGCTCCGGTCGCCGAGGGAGCAGTCCCGGCGCTGGGACCCCCGGGGAGGACAAGCGGCGCCCACCTGGCGCTCCGGGGCCCAGTCCTGGCCCGAAGCCCGGCGCAGCTCACCCGGAGCCCGGCCCGGCGTCTCCTTCCCGGGTCAGACCTTAGTGAGGCGTTGACTCAAGCCTCGAAGTTAATAAAAAGGGTGGGGAGATCGCTTCCGTCTCATGCAAACAGCAAAAGATCAACAGTCCCCGCTGCACCCCAAACCTCAAACTCCGCCAGGGCCCGACTTTAGGGAGAGCTTTGGAAGCGCGGGCTCGGAGGGGCAGCCTCCCGATTTTCCGCTGGGCAGCGCAGCCTCGGCCGCTCGTGGCCGAAGCCCGTCCATCCTGGGCTGCCTTGTTGCCGGCTCGGGCCATGGATTGCGGGTTTGTTTTTTTTCTTTCTGTTTTCCTCTCTGTAAGTTCGGACTTAGTGATCTCATCCACATTGTTGCGGTGCGTTTAGTGACTAGCGAGTTCTCAAAACTGTCCGAGGCTTTTTCTCGTAAGTACAGTTCAACCAAGCCGGGGACGTAACGGCCGCCAGAGGTGAGGAGCTGGAGCGGCGGTGACAACGAGAACAACCACCCAACCCCGAGCCCTGCACGCGGCGCCACAGCCCCAGGCCGCCCGCGCACCTCGTCCGCGCCGCCGGCCTGAGCGGGGCGGGAGCTTCTGCGACCTCGGGGCCCGCGCGCCCGCAAACCCGACGCAAGGGGCGGCAGTCGAAGGAAGGAGCGGAAAGGCTACGTGCATCCCTTTCCCGAGACCCGAGCCAACCCAGAAATGACAGCGATCGCGGCCACCCTAAGCGGGAGGAAGAAGATGGGAGAGGACGACGCCTCGGCCTACAGAGGGATTAAAACCTCTATAGCCTTGGGGAACAACAAATTACTTGACACGGCTCGGGATGGGCTCCGATGAGTCCCCGCCCGAGAGGGAGCCACGGACTCCGTGCCCCGTGGTGCAGATCCCCTCGAGGTGCAGGGGCCAGACTCATGAGCTGCTTTCCCATAAAAGGTCTGGGTTTATTGTGTTTCCCTTTAAAAAGTAATACTCTCTGCGTCCCTGCTCCCTCCCTTTCCCCACTGTATTTAGCACAATTAATCTAGGCGGCCGAAGGCCCAGCGCAGAACGGTACTTGCTCCCGGCCCCGCCCCACCTGGCTCCGCCCAAGGGGCACTGAGGGCGGGAAGGGGCGGGGGCTAGGAGGGCGCGGTCCGACGGCCCCTAGATTCAGCCAATCCGAAGGCTCGGAGCTCCTGAGTAGGCGGACACCAGAGGCGACGCGAGGGCCGAGGCTGCGCCTGATTGGAAGAGCTCGGACTCCCCCCGCCCCCCCCGGCGGCCCGCCTCTTCCCCTCCCCCGCCGCCGGGAGTGACGTCCCTCAAAGTTGTGGGTTTGGGGCCCGCGTGCCCTCCCTGCGGTCCGCACTAAAGAGCCGCACGGAGCACGCGAGTGTTTTATTACCTCTGAGCGCTCGGTCCGAGCTGTCAGGCCGGGCAGCGCCGGGGAGGTCCGGCCGCGGGCGAGGACGGGGTCCGCGCGGCCCGGGAGCGCGGGGGTCCGGGCGGGCGGTCCCGGCGGGCAGGGCCCGGCCTCGGCGCGCGCTCGGGCTCCGCTCCGCCCGCCCGGCCCGGGGGCGCCCGGCGCTGCGCTCGGCCGGTGCGGGTCCCGCCGCCCGCGTCCCGGGGCGCAGCGGGCGCGGACGCCCAACTTTGCCTTTCTCTTCGCCAACTCCGTTGCGGCCGGGGCGCCGAGGATGCGGGGCAGCACGGCCTGAGCGCAGCGCTCGCGGGGCCGCGGGCCGGGGATGCTGGCGGCGGGCGCGATGGACGGGCCCCGGCAGAGCGCCTTCCTGCTCGGCAGCCCGCCGCTCGCCGCGCTGCACAGCATGGCCGAGATGAAGGCGCCGCTCTACCCCGCCGCCTACGCGCCGCTGCCCGCCGGGCCGCCCTCGTCGTCGTCCTCGTCGTCGTCGTCCTCGTCGCCGTCCCCGCCGCTGGGCGCACACAACCCCGGCGGCCTGAAGCCCCCGGCGGCCGGCGGGCTCTCGGCGCTGGGCAGCGCCCCGCAGCAGCTGTCGGCGGCCACGCCGCACGGCATCAACGACATCCTGAGCCGGCCCTCCATGCCGGTGGCCGCGGGGGCCGCGCTGCCCTCCGCCTCGCCCTCCGGCTCCTCCGCCTCCTCGTCCTCCTCCGCCTCGGCCTCGTCCGCCTCCGCGGCCGCCGCCGCCGCCGCCGCTGCCGCCGCCGCCGCGTCGTCCCCGGCGGGCTTGCTGGCCGGCCTGCCCCGCTTCGGCAGCCTCAGCCCGCCGCCGCCGCCGCCCGGGCTCTACTTCAGCCCCAGCGCCGCGGCCGTGGCCGCCGTGGGCCGCTACCCCAAGCCCCTGGCCGAGCTGCCCGGCCGGACGCCGATCTTCTGGCCCGGCGTGATGCAGAGCCCGCCCTGGAGGGACGCGCGCCTGGCCTGCGCCCCGCGTGAGTACCGCGCCGGCCTGCGCGGGGTCCGTGGGCGCGCTCGGCCCCCCAGGTGCGGCTCAGGCCGGACGGCGCTTCGCGGGGACCGGGGTCTCCCGAGAGCCTGGCGCCGACGGGCCGCCGAGGTGCGCGTCCGCGAGGGCCACCACGTGTGGGCCGAGGCCCGCTGTTCCGGGGTCACTCGGCGGCTCGGCCCGGGTTAGAGACAAGGGAAGGCGCGGAGGGCAGCGCGCCCCTCGAGTACCCGCGCTTGCGGGGAGGGCCCACGGCACCCTCTGTCCTCCAAGGGCGGCTACAAGGAGCCTGGACGAAGCGCGAGTTTTCTCGGTGGCACCTCTTTCCCGGACGCCCCCACCTCACCTTCCCTTGGTGTCCTCACCCAGCACACGTGGGCACCGGGCCCGCGGTGAAGCGGCTGGTGACTCCCGGCCAGGAGACCGGGCCGCGCTGCCCGCCTGGCCCACCCAGCGCCGGCCCCGGGGTCCCCGGGCCTGGCGCGCTCCACACGCCCACACTGGGGAGAGCCGGGGGAGCAGGGGAAGGGACACACACCAGGAAAAACGTGCCACCTGCCGGACCTTGCCTGGGCATCCGGGACTCCCCCAGATCTCCCTGATCTTTGGAAAGTGTCCAGCGCCCCGCGGAGGTTCCCAGCCTTCCAGGCGGCGCAGAACCAAGCCCGCGGCGCTTTTCTCAAACTCTTGCTTGATTTCCACCGCCTGGCGAAGTTTGCCTAAGTCCCTGGCCGCTGGGGCTGGGGGGAGCTGAGCTCCGGGTGACTGCAGAAGTCGAGGGGGGGCGAGCGGAGGCTCCCTGGGGACGTGGGCGGCGAGGCCGGCGGGTGTCCCGGAGACGCTATTGTATCGGTGCTGGTAGCCCCGCAGGGGCCTCCTACAAAGGCTACGCCTCCTCCTCCTCCCCCTCGGCCGCAGCGGCGATAGACTTGAGGCGATTTACCTCCTGAGTGCAAAAACAAGGAACCCTTTGTTGCCCATACACAGGTTGGGGACGAGTTCAAGGAGAACAAAAATGTAAAAGTAGTTATCTTCAGGCTGAGAGGCTCGAGGGCCGACGCTGAGCAGCGCCTGACCAGGCAACAGTGCCCTGGCCCTGAGATTCTCCTCGTTTCAGGGTGCTGGCGCGGGGTTGGAGTGGGCTCCCCAGCTTGGGGGCAAGGGTGGGGACGAGAGGAGGTTCGCAGCTACTCTAAACACTGCGGGGCATTAGGAAACAGGTGGGCGTGGGGCGGCCGAGGCAGACGCCGGGTTGGGGAGGCACTCTGCACCGTGGCAAACGCCGCAGCAGCTTTCTTTTCTCACCAAATCATTGATTTGAATTCTTATCCCGCTCCCACAGTGAGGCCACTAGTACCAATTGTTTCCAATTCTCACTTCCTTGTTCTCGCAGATCAAGGATCTATCTTGTTGGACAAAGACGGGAAGAGAAAACACACTAGACCCACGTTCTCCGGCCAGCAGATCTTCGCCCTGGAGAAGACTTTTGAACAAACCAAATACTTGGCAGGGCCGGAGAGAGCGCGCTTGGCCTATTCACTGGGCATGACGGAGAGTCAGGTCAAGGTGAGCGGGGCGCACCCTCAAACCCGCACCGCCCCGCGTGAGGGCCGAGGAGGCTGGGCCGGCCCTGGGCTCTTGCGGGAAGGCGAGGGGGTCCTTGAACAAAAGAAATCAAGGGCCAGCTTTTGAAATTAGGTTAATCGAGATCGCTGAGGGAATCCGGCTATCGCAGCAAACTAAAAGCATTAAAGAAATGGCCTAGAAGATAAAATAAGCTACCTAGATAGCTTTCTTTCTTCCTAAGACCTTCAGACTTTTGTTTGCTAATTCACGCTTCACTAGTTTATAATTGCCAAACGTAGATCAGCTTTATAATGCTTCATTAAGAGCTTGCAGATTAAAAAGTAGACCTACAGGATCTAACACTTAGCATAGTGAACCCGCTTTTAATTTAGAGAAGGCCATCACTTTGAAAGAGTAGTTTCCAAAAGAGTTGATACAATTATTACATCAAAAAATTAAATTTTATTTTTAAAAGTTTACAAACAGATTTAAGATATTTCAGTTTATGCCAACACTTAGTAATTAAAGTGTCACCGTATAATTGAGTTGTACATTGTATTTCTAAAGAATCAATGTATTTCTCTGAAAAATGAAGAAATTGAACCAGTTGGGGTGAATCATCCTAGTGGTTTCCTGCATTTTCAATATTCTGTTTTGTCCTTCTCTTTTTAATTTTTTCCAGTTTGTTACTCTGGGATTTAATGTCTGTTTTTATCAGTTATATTGTTGTTATTTAAGTAGGAATAACATGAACCCTGTCTGCTAGTTAGAGTGTAGTTCCCTGTTGGATAAGCATCATATAAAACATTTCAGGAGTAATTTTGCATGTAGCCATTAGAATACCATCATATTTAAAGTTATTTTCGCAGTGGGCTGGTAGGAAGCCTGTCGTGGGAGTCTGAAGGTCCTTATTTGTCACTATAAATATGTCTCCATGGCCAGACATGAATTATTATAGCCGTATAAAAAAACCTAAATATCTTTCTTAACCATTCTGATTCTCTAGAGAAAATACATAGCAGGGAAGTATAAAAAGTGAGTAATTCAATGTCTTTGGAAAACCGGTTGCTCTCTTCTGATACTTTAAAATAGGTGTTTCAGACACGTGCTAAACATTCTGAATGGGCCTCAAATATTTTTATATTAACGGAACGTCTTGAACAGAAGCAATAAACAGTAAAATAACACTTGAAGGGACTGAGACGGAATAGGAAGTAACATAACTGGCAGAAATTTCACTTTTTAAAAATAGCTGATCATTTTAGCTTTCACTTTACCTGGATTTTATGAAAAACTTTAAGGGCCGAGGAGGAAAGAGGGAACGAACCAGGCAGAGGGCTGTCCCTTTGGACGCAACTATTACATATTTTCATGGGTCTGTATTGATTAGTTTGAGCGGTTTGAAGTTTCTACTTTAATGAAAAACAACACTGTACTTATAAGTGTAATGGAGAGAAGGTACCTTTACCTACGTCACTGTGTACGTGCTGGCTGCAAATCAGTGAACTCATCTCGAAGTGTAAAAGGGGCAGAGTTAATTGGGCAAATGTGCCCCCCCCCCACTGAAAACTAGCTGGTACGTTTTAGGTTGTTCTTTCATCTGTAAAAGCAAACAAGGAATAAAATCATGGCCTCTGTGGGAAAGTTTTGCAAATGGAAAAGTTTTTTATTTCAGAAAGCAGGAAAGGGAACACTTTTTTTTTTTTTTAAGAAACTCATTTTAAGTTGTGGAGTTTTGCCTTTTTTCTCCGGGGAGAAGCCACAGGACCCGGTAGTCCTGTACTACGGTTGCCATAGCAGTGGCTGCAGCCCCTCGTGCCTCGGTGCATGTTCCCCCGACGCCTGGGCCGGAGGTGGCTAGAGGAGGCCAGAGGCCACCGGCCATGCAGGGCCCGGCCGGGCCAGGAGTCGCTCACCACGTCCCCGTGTCCCTTCGGGCAGGTCTGGTTCCAGAACCGCAGGACCAAGTGGAGGAAGAAGCACGCCGCCGAGATGGCCACGGCCAAGAAGAAGCAGGACTCGGAGACCGAGAGGCTCAAGGGCGCCTCGGAGAATGAGGAGGAGGACGACGACTACAACAAGCCCCTGGACCCCAACTCGGACGACGAGAAGATCACGCAGCTGCTGAAGAAGCACAAGCCGGGCGCCGGGCTCCTGCTGCACGCGTCGGAGGCCGAGGGCGCGTCCTGAGCGCGGAGCCGAGCGGAGCCGGCCGCCCGCCCAGATGTACATATCTATTTTTCTAACCCAGAAGTGTGGCGGGAGGAGGGACCGAGGAGACTCAGGGTGGACGAGGAGGAGGCCGCCCACGCACTGCTTCAAGGACGCAGCCGGGTCCCCCCACTCGAGTCCGCGAGCGGCCGGCTCTCTGTCCCATCCGGGGCTCGCGCCAGGGCAGGGCGGACCCCACGGCCCAGACCTCAAGCCCTGCGCCGTTCCCCACGGGGCAGGGACGCTGCCCCAGCTCACTGCTGTGCGACTTGAGCGACCTGTTGAAGGCTCTGTAAATAAATCGTGAGTCACACTGACTAGAAGTTACTTTATTGTGAATATTTAAAATGTAAAATGCTTTTTTTGGAGTTTGGTATACAAAGATGGATCTCCTCCTTCCTCCCAAGCCCACCTTTTGAAGACCTATCCACACAACCACTTTCCCTTTTATCTGAAACTTTATTTGGGAATGGCAGGAGCCAGTGCACTCACTGTCCCGACCCCCTCCTGTAGCTCCTCTCCTAGTGGAGTTGCTGAGCCTCAGTTTTCCTTATTGTCTCCTGGTCCTACCCCACCCCCCGGATCCTGCCCCAGGACTTGAAGCCGAAGATGTGGGAACCGGGGAGTCTCACGCCTGCCCCACTGGTCCCCTCTGAAATTGCACAGTAGTTTGTTGCTATTTATTAGTGATTTAAAGAAAGGATTGGGGAGGGAGGGCCACCATAGCTTGTGTTTAACTCCTTTCTGATAAAAATTCGTGTTAAAGTAGATGGTGGGGATTGTTACAGGGCCAGAACATAAAAATCCATTTAGTTGCTGTAATTGAATTTGAAGTGTTTTGTATCATAAGAATACTATAGAATATGTAAATTGTTTTCTTTTTTAAGCTAATAACGGTGATATATTAGCATCTTTAACCTTTATTAATTTATATAAGGAATTCGGTTTGTAAAGAGAAGAAAGCCCCCTTTGCAAGACCAGTTAAATGTAATGCACTTTCTGTTTCAAAGGATAAATCAAATTAAACAGTTTGAAGACATCTGTTGCCTTGAGTGAAAGGGTAGAGATCATCTGATCTCATCAGAGATCTCAAATAATAAAAGAAAACCACAAAAATGCTACATTGGTTTCTTGGGTAAAATAGCTGTTTCTTTCTTTCTTTTTCTCTTTCATTTTTTTATTTTTGGAAGAGAGATCACATTTCTGTCCTGTATTGGAAGGGAAAAAGAAATGTAGCCACTATCTCCTAGCGCTTCTCTGAGGGGCTTGTCCAAGGGCTGCTGCTTCTGATGTCTGTGTTGTCTGATTTTTTCCTGATCGCTTTTTCCCCTGTGAAGAAGTCCCTGGGGAATTTGGGAAGCTCATTTCCATAGATCCAAGCCAGCTCCACTGCTGGCCACTCGTTGGACTGGCCAGGAGCTGGCCAGAGCGGCTCTGCTGGAAGGAGGTGCTGTACCCCCACCCTACCCCACAGTCCAGACAGCTGCAGAAATCTGTGGAAAGACAAGGACCCTGCTAAACATTGGAAGAAAGGAGGGTGTATTTAAAGTCAGCTTCTTTTAGCAGACCAGCAAGTCTTTATTGTTAAGAAAGCAATATTATAGCTTTTCCAGCTGAACTGACAGCAGAATATCTGAGGATCCCAGAGAAGCTGTCAGGCTGCAGTCCTGGGGTCTTTTTGTTTTCAGACCCTCAGTTGCAGGCTTGGTGAAATATCGTTATCCCCTCACTGTAGCAGGTTAATGAGCTTGTGTTCCGAGAGAGAAAAATCAATAGAATTCAGTGGATTCTCCAGGCGAGCATGTGTTGTGAGTCTGTTTTGCTCTGTAGAAAAAAAAATTTTTTTTTTTTTTTTTAAAGAGGAAAACTGAATTTTTCAGATTCAAACTGGCTGAAAGAAACTCCTGTAGAATGCATCCCCAGTGACATGGTTTGGTAGACAGAAAGGGTGCAAATTGGCCTTGTTTGTGTTCTCTGCTTTGCAAAGGCCTCAACAAGTTTCAAACTCTTCTGTTTGTCCATCTTAGCAACACTAAGGTATGTGCGGCCCAGAAAGGCGCTAATCCAAGAAGACTGCCTGCAAGGGTGACTGGTTTCACTTCTGCCATAAACTATCCCAGTGAGCTTCCCCTTTCCTTGCTCCTTCCCTCCCTCTCCCTTCTTCCCTTTTTCCCTCCTTTCCATCTCTTTTTTTCCCTCCTTTCTTCTCTCCCTCTTTCCCTCCTTCCTTTCTTCTTGTTGTTATGAGAGAACTGCTGTGGAGACAAGTCTATTGTCCTGCAATCCCACTTTACTGAAACAAATCAAGATCTTTTTTGTCTTTTATATTTTTAAGCCTTTACTCATTTTCTTCTGCCCTGAAAAGCCAATTAACTTTATGCATTCTTCCCAAAAAAGCAAAAACCCACAATCCAACTAGAGATGTGTTCCCGCAATATGCTGCTACAAGTGGTCATTGTTGCAGCAGCAGCACCAGCGGGAGTGATATAGTTGTGTTAGTCTCAGAAAACTTGGAACTAAGATTGCAGCGTTTTCAAGAAGGACCTGGGGGCAGTTGGGACTATTTATTCTGAGTTGGAAGAGTGGAAGGTCGTCTCCTCAGCAAATCCTTTAGGAAGCCTTTGCTGGGAGCTCACCACCCTTAAGGCTGGGCATCAGTGTGGGCTGAAAGTGGCGACCTGGACTCTGCTGCGGGGTGAATGTGCCAGGGTGCCAGGGATTGCTGTCTGCCAGCGCGGGTGCCCAGCGCTCAGAGGTGGGGCTGGAGCCCCGCTGCCCTGACACTGCTCCTCTTTTCCAGCTGACTGAAGAGGCTGCGACTGGACGTTTCCAGCTCATTTCCCTCCATGCAGAGTGCCAGCTGGTCACCAGTTGCACTGGCCCTGAAAAGCTAAGATAGGTGGACAAGTGGGAAAGTGGGTGGACAACGGCTCTCCCAACCCCCTTTATCTTGGTTGGTTTCGTTTCTATTTCTGCGCAGTAAAGACAGTTTTCATAAGAGTAACTAAGGGTGGTAGGGAAGCATGGGATGTATTCTGCAGCTCTGGGGATGGAGCGTAAGGACCATTTCTCATTTTGGTCCAAACATCGTATGACCTTAACAACCATCAGTGTCTGATGAAGGCTGCCAGGCACCCATCACAGCCAAAGGGGTCACAACTTCAAAACAGCCAAGGCCCATGCGCCGTGAGTGACACACCCCTGCTTTTTAAAACACCCACAAGCAACAAAGTGTCAACAGTGGAAAATAAAAGGTGAGAAACAAGGTTTTATATGTATGTGGCAAAAGGGATGGACAGCTTTTGTACTTTTGTTCTCTGTGTGTTTCTTTCCCTAAAAAGGAAAAGCCCCAGAGGCTTCAGGAAGGGTGTAGACAGGAGAGGAGACCTGAACCCCTGGGCTGGGCACCCACGGCTCCACCTCTCCGTTCTCCCAACTCCAAGCTCCGTTCTGCTCTTTAGTGACTCATTTTACCCCTGGCTCATGTCGGGGATTCTATACCTCCGTGCTCCATGCCCCTCCCCAGACGCCACTCGCAGAGCATCTTTCCAAGGTGGCCACCGCTCTACTCTGTTCTTCTTGTTCCCCACATGAGGGTGGGGGGAAGAGGGGTCCCAAAAATCACTCACATGTTGGGGCCTCCTCATGCTTCCTGGGTGCATGGATTGCCCTAGAGGTGCCTCTTCTTGGAAATATTGGACACGGATGATGTATTTGCAAGATTTTGGAATCTTAACATTATACAAATGGATGGGGTGTTAAACTAGCCTCAACTTGGGGACTTCCATGGTGTACTGACTGGTGTATCGACACAATTCACGCGCGCACACGTACACACACACACACACACACACACACACACACACACACACTAGAGGTGAAATTCCACTTGGGGACTCCTAGCACTGAATAGCTTACCAAGACAGTGGCGCCTTTGTTAACCGCAGACAATAGGGTTGTGTGATTCACAGTGGAGGTAGGCAGTGGATTCCACCCATCAACTCTCTGTTAGACTGAGTTGAGCGGCTCAGGCGGCACTAATTTTCCTCTCTCTCACTGTACACAGATAGGTACACATGTGCTTCGTCCTCTTCCTCACTATGACTGTGAAAATTAAGCCAGTTTTCCAGCGCATTCTCTCTTTATGGCCAAGTGTGTGTTCTGTTGTGCAGCATTTTGGTTTCGAGCTTCATGGCACAGTAGCATGTGCCCTGGGCTGGTGGAGGTCTCCACAGACAAGAGAGTTCATCTGCGAGCTGAGTTCACTCTCTAGTGTTCCTCTTCCAACAGCAGGCTCTACTGATGCAATGTCTACGTGTACCTCGTTTGTTCTGAGGCCCCAGAGTGGGCATTTGTATTGAAGACCACACTCAGGGAGTCACAGAAATGGAGCATGAAATCTGTATGGTGATTGATGTCTACTAGTGCCTGGCCAGGAGGCTGAAGCAGTACTCTCATGGAGGGTTTCTGTTTCTGTCCATGCTGAATTTTTTTTTTTTTTTTTTTTTTTTGAGACAAGGTCTCCAAATTCAGGTTGATCTTGAACTCAGCCTCGAACTCAGCAACCTCCTTCCTCTGCCTCTGGAGTACTGGGATTATAGGCATGAGTCACCATGCCTGGCACTGTGGTATGTGGTACTGATTGCTGATGGGCATAAGTCACCATGCTCGGCATTGTGTATGTTGTCACTGGGGATCCAACCTGGGCCTTTGTGATTGCAAGGCAGGTACAGAAACCACTGAGCTAAATCCCTGGCCCTGTCTACACTGAATTTTGAGAGGTAGTTTGGATGATGACACATTCCAAGAGGGATCCATCCCTTCCTCATTGTAGGGAAAGAGTTCTTGTGATATGATTTAAACAGATGCACATTATGTTTATGAAGGAGCTCTATAATGTTATTTCTTCTGGCTACTTTGGGGTGGGCAAGAGAAATGTCAGGGCCTAATTGCTGCAGTTATTTGGCAGATACATCAAGTTTAGGAAGGATACCAATGCATATTTCCTTTCTTCTTCATATACAGATCAACTTGGGGAGGAACATAAATTATGAAAAAGTTATAAATGATCAATAAACAACTTGGGTCAAATATACTGGTATCAACCACAGAAAATCAAGGTTGTTGCAAATCCACTAACTTGTGCATGGCCATGTGGTCTGTCATTTTGAACAAAGGCACTGGATGTTTTTGTTTTTGTTTTTTTTGAGACAGGTTCTCACTTTGTAGTTCAGGCTGGCCCTGAGCTCAGCCTCAAACTCACATCACAGCAATCCTCCTTCCTTTGCCTCCCAAGTGCTGGGATTACAGGCTGGGATTATAGGCGTGAGCCACCACGCCCGGCACTGTGGTATGTGGTACTGGTTGCTGCTGGGGGTGAGTCTCTATGCCCAGTATGGTATGTGGTTACTGGGGAATCAAACACAGGCCCTTGCACTTGCAAGACAGGCGCGGGAACCACTGAGCTAAATCCCCAGCCCTTTCTTTTTTTCTCGATACAGGGTCTCAGTATTTCTAGTTCAGGCTGGCCCTGAGCTCAGCCTTCAACTCATAGCAATCCTCTTGCCTCTGCCTCCTGTGTGCTGGGATTACAGGTGTGAGTCCCATTCTGGCTGAGCCCGTACTGTTCCTGGGCCTGTAATGTGTGCCCTGCCGCTGGCCACTGTTTGTGGCTTTGTCTTTTGCCTTGAAGCTATAGCTCAGCTCTTGCAGAGCATTTCATCAACTTCTGCTTTCCCTTCACAGTTTTTCTTCCGTCTCTGCGCTATTCACTTGATCTCTAAGGATTTGTCAAAATTTCCTCCCCCAAACCTGATGGTCTCAAATGAGTGGGAGGGTCTGACTCTCAGTTCTGTCCTTTTTGGCTCTCTCATCTCAGTTAAGGTTAAGGGACTTGACTGTTCGGCTCCTCAGTATTCTCATCTGTGAAACGGGCCAGTATCTGCGCCTGCTCCCAAGCACTGCTGGGAGAATAAAGCAAGATCATCTATGTGAAGGTCCTGGAGCACAAGACATGCCAGGAAATTCTTCATCACCAGCTGAAGCTGTATATAAGTTTTTTTTTTTTTTTCAAACTCCCAGCCTAAGTAGCTGAGTTCCTTTTAAAGTAGCTGCTGCCTGTTTCCCTCACCCTGAGCCCACGAGTTGGCCTCTGCCACCCAGCCACCGCCCAGCAGGAGAGAGTCCTCAGCTGAGCCTTCAGGATCCCACCGCAGCAGGTGCAGGAGATAACAAACGTGTATTGTTCCATGCCGTTAACTTTGGAGTAATTTGTTACACAGCATAGATAACTAAATTTCTAACAGGCTTATCTTTGTTCTCCGGATTGAGGGTGGTATATCAAAGGTAAAGACTTGAGGAAAGCATCTTACATGATTAATGTGATTTGAAAACCTCACCAGCGTGACACCAGGAGGTGTGACTGGAAGCACGGCTTACCAGGCAGAGCAGCAAGGGCTGGGTGGGGGTGTGGCCTCTACTTCTTGCTGGTAATTTGATGCCATGCAGGTCCTTTAACTGCAGCAAGCTTCCACTGCTCCCCCTTTGTGATTATCTTAACCTGTCAACAGGAACTGCCTCATGATGTTCTGAAACTTAAGCGCAAAAGGACTTTCCTAAATATAAAGTCATAGCATGCTGGCACTTTGGATCCATATGCTGTAACTTAAGCTACATAGGGTGAAATCTCAGACGTGGAAAGAAGTTGATTTGGCTCCTTAGACCAGTAGAATTTTCCTTTCCACAACATTCCGCTGCCTGGTGAGGTGCTAAATAAACTTATTTTTTTTTCCCTCAAAAGCACAAAAGGAGAAGGGTCCCTCTCTGAGTTTTAAGTTAGGGCAGCTGGGAAATTACTTCCCCTTCTCAGGACTGAGGCTGAGACTTGTCATGAGTTCCGGGTGAGGAGGCAGGAGAGAAGGGGAGTGCTAGGAGCCCCTTGGGGCTCTGGGAACTCTAGAAGGACAAAGAAAGACCCTGAGAAGACAGGAATCCACTTGGGTAGAAGCTGCCCCCTGTGGCCTGAGCGTGACATTGCCAGCCACCTGAATCCTGGGCGGACAGCGCTTTCGCCCTGGTCATCTCTAACTCTGCAAGCTCCTTCCATCTTCACTGAAGTGGAAAGGAGTCAGCAGGCTACAGAAACGGTGCCGGTGCCAACAGCAAAGTCAGCTGACGACTCGGGTGCCCTTACCTGTTGATTAAGAAGCAATCTAAGTGGCCGAAAGACAAATATCAGAAAGAAAAGGGAGCCTAGGAAGGCAAGGGTGTGGCCTGAGCACTGTCAGGAGCCTCCAATGGATAGAATTTGTGCAGGCCTGTGATCCCTGCTATATGGAGTAGGAATCCAGCCTGGCCAATTTAGGAATGCCCTTCTTGAGATAAAAATAATGATTTAAAGCCTAAAGATGTAGCTCAGTGGCCCAGCAAACACAAGAACCTGGGTTTGATCCCCAATATAGAAAAAAAAAAGGCTGAAGCAGATGGGTGCTGGAGGTCTACAAGGGTCCTCCCACTCTCAGCACTGTTGAGGCGATGGTGTCAGCATGGACCACGCTACCCCTGAAGGACCACGACAGCTTTGGATGGACAGGTTTTTTTCCCACTCTCTCTTTCTCTCTAACAGTATAGTGCTGTTATTTTACCCAGGAGAAGAGTATGCCTCGTACAGACAAGAGACGACAGGCAGAGTGACAGAGTAGACTGAGCTGAAGCCTCACTACCTGTTGGAAAATGGGACTGGGATACAGTCCCTCTGTGAGCACGTAGGACCCAGTGCTACCTGTCGGCCGCTGCACCGGGATATCGCGCAGAGCTGGTGCAGTGGGCCTCCGGAGCGTGGCTCATTCTTGGCTTCACTCAGCACTCTACAAAGGCTTAAAGACAAAGACAAAACTTGACTCTGGCCTCCTGGAAGGAGGAACTGGTTTCCAGGATTTCAGGAGTCTCTTCTACATCTCACTGTGTATATAAACAGCTGACAAATTGCTGTAAAAATAAGCATGCAACAGTTTATGTAACAAATGAGTGAGTTCAATCCAAGATTTTCCTTGGGCAGAGTGGAAGATCAAGTAAAGGGTGTTTTAATATATTCACAGCACAGTTACTTTAAAATAAAATTTCAGTGACATCATTATGTAGTGTGTGGCACTTGGGGAGACCCATGGATCGTAATTGTGCACAAAGCAACAGATACACAGAAAGACTTTGAACACCCACCGCGGTGGTAACTCATGTCTTCTCCACTGACTCCGCTGAAGGATCTGTGAGACTCCTGCAGTATTTCAGGGGGACAGAAATTTGAGGTGATGTAGATATGAGACAGTGTATGCCAGGTCCTTACTCTTATCTAGAAATGACAGCTTTTGCCTGGCCACCTCTGTGTCTTTGTGAAGCTGACTCTGGGCCTGAAGGCCCTGGAAGCAGGATAGGGACCTAACTTCAGGCTTGCTAGGTGTTGATGGTTCCCTGGAGGGGGCGCAGCGCTAAAGGTCAGTGTGGAACCTGCTGCAGGTGGGCCTGGCCTGGACAGGATGTGTGTGTGTGTGTGAAGTTCAGTCAGATGCCCCATCCATCCACCCTTCTCTCTGGCCCCAAACTAGCAGGTGTTTAGGGATTCCTGTGCCCCCCAGGGATAGTTTTTCCCACTTATAAAGGCCCCTTCTTTCCATTTCTTTTTCTTCAGTTCTGAGCCAATACGGGCTAAGTTACAGTACAAAAAAACTCCCCACCATGGAGGGCAGAACGCCACCGTGGTTGGTATCCTGGGGATCAGGGATCTGGAGCCCTGTCCGGAGTCAGAAGCGGGGAGTGCAGGCATGACCTGCTCGGCGCCGTTAGATAGCTCTGGTCCAAGGTCTTGTTGAAGCTGGCCAGGAAACACTGCTTTTTACACAGGGTGTTTCGGGCCCACCTGTCTCACCTGCTTTTGGCCCGCCTGGGCTCTGGGACGGGAGAAGGGCAGGCCAGGAGAGGGGCAGAGAGGAGAAATTCCACTTCCCTTTGGAAATCTGACCTGAAAAACTTCCTGGTTGGGGACCACTGTCTGCACCATACTCAGCTGTCTTGGAGAAAGAGATCCCCACGGGAAAGCCACGCAGGGCTCAGGGGAGCCTTCCTTACTCCTCCCCCCTGGGAGAGGGTGGAGGCCAGGCCAGGGCTTCGGAGCGGAAAGACCTGTCCATTTCAGGTGGGACTTGCTGAGTCCCTAGGTTATGGGATGCAGGACGCCCTCATTTCTCGGTTTGTGTCCACACTCGAATGTCCCCTGCAACCCAGCATCCTGTCCCCTGTGAGGGGCTGCGCAGGCCAGAGAGCCTCCCTTCTTCTTGGGTTGCCCTGAGGCCCAGGTTGGTGGTTCCCAGGGTCCCAGCTCTGCAAGTCCTCGGCTTGGCCTAGTCCTCCTCGGGGTGACCGCTGCAGGAAGCTGGGGCGGCTCTGGCTCTGCTCAGGCCATTCCCTGTGCTTTGGCCGAAGCGGTCTGCTGTGCGCTGTGGCTGTGGCTCCACACCGGCCCGGACCCCGGTGCCACCGCCGCGGGGAGACCATCGGGTCGGGCTCCTCTCCCCTCCGGGGGCCTGCGAGCTCCGGGGCGCTTTATCTTGGATGTCGCTGTCCCCAGAGTCGCCTGGAGGCACCGGACGCCGTGGCTTTGCGGAGAAGCGAAAGTGAGGACTAGGACAGAGCCTGGTGCCGGTCGCCCTGGGCAGCCTGGCAGCGCCTCAGCCCCGCGGCCCTGGGGACCCGGACGCCGCGCAGCCGCGCGTCCTGCCTTTCCGCGCCGCGGCTCCTCGCACCCCAGCCGGGGAGCTGGCTGGCGGACACGAAGAGTGTCAGTTCTCCTCCGCCGCTCTCCCCTCCACCTTGGTCTCCTTCCCAGCTCCAGCCCGGACGTCTGCTCGCACAGGCCGCGAGCGGGGGCGGCGCAAGGGCGGCGTGGCGGAGCCGGGAGAGGCCGGCCGACGGCGACAGCGCGGGAGCCCGACTGGACAGGCCGGGACACGCCCCCGTGACCTGCGTCCCCGGCCCGCCTGGGCTCTGGGCAGCCACGTCCCCTCCGCGCGTCCTGGCCGGGAGGTGGCCGCGGCTTGCGTCCCCTCCGCGCGTCCCTCGAGGGCGTGCGACAGACCCGGGGACAGAGCGCGGGGACCGGCACGTGTCGTGGTGTTTATTTCTGCTCCACTCGGGGCCATAGACTCGGTGGCGATAAGTAAATCGGGGACGGACCCAGCAAGGGACTGCGCAGCTCCAGGGCGCGGTGTCAGAGCGGGTCTGGGTGCGACTCGGTCCAGTTCGGTCCGCCCGAGTCCCGCCGGCCAGCGGCCCACGCACGTCTGCGAGCCGAGCGCCCTGCACCGGCCAGGGCGTAGAGACCGAGCGGCTGGTCTTTCTTTTCAATTCCCGATTCCATTCAGCGGTACGTTACTGATGGTTCATAAAAAGTAGTTTGCGATCGTTACGCGGGCAGGGAGCGGTCCCAATAAATGTCACAAGATATAAGACGAAAAAGGCGCCCTGCGATGGTGTGCGGGGCGGCGTG
>PVIR01020365.1:0-30726 GCA_004026965.1 Petromus typicus
CCATATACATAAAATTTGTTTCCTTACTTTTTTGTTACAATCTCAACATTGTCCCCTTTCACCTTATTTTACATTGAGCATTTTCTATTTCACAATATATAACATACAATGCTAGGACTCATTTACATCTTTATTTTCTCATACCAGAGAAAAGGTGCGATATGTACCTATCTGTGCCCTATTTATTAGCTGTGGTTCTTCTACAGAATGGAGTACTACTCTGCCATAAAAAATGATAAGTTTGAATCATTTCTACTTAAATGGACATACCTTGAGGATATCCTCATAAGTCATTTGATATTTTGAGACATGGAAGTTAAAATGCTTAGCTCTTGTAGGGAAGCCAGGCCATTATATTTGCTAAAGTCAGAGTGTAGATAAAAGATGAGTCTAAAGAATATTTTAAGAGAAACTCACATTGAGATATTTCTAACTCTATAAGGCCTTTTTGTCCAGCTCTTGATAATGGGCTTGTGGAATGGTTTATGGCACTGTATTTACTCTCACTGATTGGGTGGGTGGAGTCTGAACACAGAGCACTGTCTCACTGTGCTGTCCTGCTGACACTTGTTCTTTCTGACTTAAGACAAACTGAACAGCAAGATCATTTTAACTAAAGACATGAGAAAAATATATCCTTTTGGTTCAACTGATTATGTCAGCATATTTATTTGCACTTAGTCGCTTATAATTTATGCAAATCAACTTTTTCTGGCATTTGTTTCTTTTATTTTCACTGTGGATTTCTTTATGAAAATAATGATGACATTGTAATAAGTTTACACCAACAGTTTGTCCAACAAATGTCAAACAGATAATTCTGTAGAAGTGTCTATTGCACAGAAATTGGTGCAAGTTGTAAAAAGAAGCTGAATGTATTAAATAAATTTATTTTATTGTAAAAGCCTTTCCGAAAAGAAAGTGCATAACCTTATGATTTTACTGGTGAATCTAGCTTTCATGAGACATTCAAGGAAAATATAAGTCTTTTATGGTTCTTCCAAGATATAATAGAAGAAATGCTTTCCAACTTCTTATGCATTATAAACATGACACTTAAACTAAAATGTGACAAAGAATTAAAGAAATAGATAGGAGATAATATTTCTATACTAAGATGTGTAGTGTAGATATTAAAAAATTTATTAAAAATATTTGTCAATTAAATTTACCAAATACAGAGAGAAGAAAGATGATACATAGGGTAAAGTGGTACTTACACCAAGAATGCAATTCACCACTCAACAGAGTAAAGGAAAAAAACATGTCATGCAAAAAGAAGTAAAAAAAAAAAAATCAGCAATTGTTCTCAAGCAAGAACGGAAAAGTATTTAATTTAAAAAAATCTTCGAAAAATGTAGCCAAAAAAAAGGTATCAGAACCAGACAAATCTGTTGTTTTTTACTATTCTAAATTTTTAAAAAATTTCCTTTTCAATGACAATATGTGGCTTTGTTTCCTGGTGAACATGTGAAAAAATTCTAGAGTATAATGAATTCAGGTAATGTACCTTTTGGAGTTCTTTTTATAATTGACAAGGTTATAGAACTTGACTGTTACTGAATGATCTTGATAATTCCTATTGATTTTATCCTTAACTAAAATATTTTCTGTACTAAAGTAAATATTATGACATATGATTTTCTTTCAAATGCTGAAATTCATTTCCTGACCTAAGATAATGTCTGAGAAAATGTTCATAGTTCCAAAGGCAACTCTGATACTAGACACCTTATAAAAAATGATCATACTTATAATACATATAAAAGTCTTTATTTTTATTTCATGTCATATTGTGTCACAAACATTTAAATTTGAATCCCAGGGAATCTTTCTCTTTCCTTCAAAGTTGCCATTTCTCCATGTTCAATACAACCTCACATTTTTTTTGGGGGGGGGAAATAGATACATTGATAATAATGAAGCTGTTCAATTCAGTGACTGGCACATAAGAAGTTGTCAATGAGTATACACTTTGTGTTACTTCCACAACAATACTGAGAAAATGACTTGATTCCCCCCAAAAGATATGTACATCACTAAAGCTGCAATTCTTAACCCAAGGCAATTTTGTCTCCATATTTGTCTATGTCTGAAGAAATCTTATTTTCAAATCTGTAAGGGGAGGTACTACTCCACCTACATTTTTGAAGCCCAAGATGTTCTTATTACACAAAGTATAGGACAACCTTTTACAGCAAGGAATTGTCCTTCTCCCAAGGTCAAGAATTTTGCTCCATGGAACTCGCCTTCCAACTACTTAAGTGCACTGCTGACTAGAGAAGTAGCCAAACTGAAATCATGGCCCAGTGCACTTACCTCGTCCCATCCTCTGCACTTTCACAGCAGCTCAAGGACATGCACTATCTGTACTGTGTGCTGGACCGTAGGATATCTTTTTACTAAAAGCTGGGGTCTTGTAACACTGACACTGAGTAGTACCAGCAATGACTACAGAATATGAAGAATCAGCTCTGCCTGCGGTGGTGTTCAATGTAAATCAAACTGGCTCGAGGCATCTCCGTTTCCTTTCTCTCCACCACATGATTTCCCACTGTCTTCCAAGTTGCAACCTTATCTGTACTGTACAGGATTAAATTACTAATAGGGCACATGATATCTTCAAAGAATGAGGCAGTCTGGCAATAAATACGTCACAGAACAAAATGACTGAATGTCGGTATGCCAGTGCAAGAATGAGGTGGATATTCACTTGATTTGTGTGACAATAGATGTCATTTTTGTGATTTATTTAAAGCAAGAATTCCTGCATCTTCTAAAGTAAAACAGGATATTCAATGGAAATGTATTCTTTGAGAGTATCTTCATATTTCATTTTTCTATCAATTCTTTTTGTAAATTTCTCTTTGGTACTTTCCTAAATCAGTAGTTGCCTTATGAAATGTGGATTTCTCAGATGCTTTAGATTCAAGAAAATTTCTGGAAGATAATTACAATCGATAGCTATGCCTATAACTTGAACATCATCAAAATATATCTATTTTAATTGCTAGTTTTAAACGTAATGTTGAGAATCTTGCATATATCAAAGAAATCGCAAGCTTTATATAGATATAATAATTTGCCTGTATATTCTATTTCATGTACTGATGTAATATAATACAAAATAAATCCATTTAAGTACTTACCAGAAATATACAAGTAATTCAAAATTTTATTGGTACAACTTCATTCTCTGTACCAAGAACAGCTTTGTATTAATGTTGAAATAACACAGTTCAGTATAAATGCAATGTTAGTAGCAATGGATTTTATTGTGCTACATTTATTTATTTCTTAAATTATCCAGATCTGAAAAATTAATAAAGTAAAATTATTTAACAATTTGACATATGTGTTCAAATCTTTTTAGTCCATACCAAGAAGAAATATGATGACATGTATAAAATGCCAACAAGATATATTTTGCAGCTTTTCTCAAGACAATTCAAATCAGGGATGGTGCCTCATGTCTGTGATTCCATCATCCTGGGGGGTATGCAGTAGGAAAATTGCAATTTCAAAGCCAGCCTGGGAAACCCAATGACTTAACAAGATTACTCATTTAGTATAATATATTCCAAATGTTTCCACACTTGCTTAAAATGGCATACTTTATTTTTGTTTTTATAAAGGCTGGATATCATTCCCATTATGTGTAAATAAGCCACATTTTCTCTATTCTTATACTCACATATAGATTGTTTATATCTTGGTTATTTTAAATAATAGTGTATATATCTAGGCACACTGGAATCTCTGAGTTACTAATTGATTTTTTTATTGGATACATACTGAACTGTGGAATTGGTGCATTTTATGGTATCATATTTTCAATATTTTAGAGATTTCCAAATTGTATGTCAAATGGTGGTATCAGTTTATATTTCTACCACCAATGTATATGGCTTCTCAACATTCTCACTAATTCTTTTTATTTGTGACTTTTTGATAGTTTTTATCCTAAAAAAGAAATAATACTTGTTTGTACTTCCCTGGTAATTAATGTCATCAAACACCTTTTTATTGTTTTGTATGATCCTTTTAAGGCATTGACTTGTATGAACTTCTTACTTATATTGGAAACTAATTCATTGTAAGATTTATAATTTTGCAGTGTTTTCTTTAAGCTATGAGTTGCCATTTCACTTTGTCCATTGTCTTCTTTGCATCATAAAAAGTGATAAATGTGATGGAATCCTACATTGTGGCTTATTTATTATGCTTGGTGTCATATACATGAGCAAAAAAAATTAATAAAGTTGGATTTTATTATATCTATATTTCTTTATTTTTGGAGCAATTTAAAAGTTGACCTTAACATCCCAAGTGTCCATCAGCTGGAGACTATAGTTCTTCTACAGGGTGGAGTATTACTCTGCCATAAAAATGATAAGTTTGAATCATTTCTACTTAAATGGACATACCCTGAGGATATCCTCGTAAGTGAAACAAATAGGGCACAGATAGGTACATATCGCATCTTTTCTCTGGTATGAGAAAATAAAGATGTAAATGAGTACTAGAATTGTATGTTATATATTGTGAAATAGAAAATGCTCAATGTAAAATAGGGTGAAGGGGGAAAAATGATGAGATTGTAACAAAAAATAAGGAAACAAATTTTATGTATATGGGGTGGTGGTAGGGTGGGTAGGGCTATGGGAAAAAATGAAAATTAAGTTGTGTCTTTACTGGTACAAATCTCCATTATGGAGTGCAATCATGATGCATTTATGTAATGTACCAATAAAGATTAAAAAATTTTTTAAAAAAGTTGACCTTAAATTGCATAGAAACAGGACACTATACAAAAGAATTATTTATTTAAATTGAAAACAATGAAAGCAAACCAAAATGTATAAATGAATAACAGTAAGAAACAGCCAAAGGAGGCCGGGGATATAGTTCAGTGGTTCCGGCGCCTGTCTTGCGAGCACAAGGGCCCAAGTTCAATCCCCGGTCACCACATACAATATTAGGCGTGGAAACTCACCCCAGCAGCAACCAGTACCACATAACACAGTGCCGGGCGTGGTGACTCACTCCTGTAATCCCAGCAGTCGGGAGGCAGAGGCAGAGAGGATTGCTGTGATGCGAGTTTGAGGCTGAGCTCAGGGCCAGCCTGAACCACAAAGCGAGACTCAAAAACCTTAAAAGAAAGAAAGAAACAGCCAAAGGAGATACTCCATGTTATCTAGTGAAGTCTATCTCTACAAGTCACGGACCTCCTCAGGAATCTCACGGGCACATGCCATTCTGCCGTTTTAATTATAGATTTTATTGCTAGAAAGCATATCTCATGAGAGCAGGGCTAAGAGAATTCTTTCCTTATTATGTCTTTATTAAAGTAAAGTAAAAACAGAGCACTGATGATGAACTTGATTTTCAGAATTTTAATTTTGATTATAATTATTTTTATTGACCTTTAATGAAACTAAAGGAAATTACTTTTTACTGATAAAATTCTCACATATACACTTATTAGATATATTTATGAGCTATGTTTTCGAAACTAATCTCTGCTAAAAATGAAAGCTAAAGTACTTGCTTTACAAATGGTAATAATATTTTTATAATATCAAATTTTTTGATTTCTTTATTTCTGAAGCAATGCTATTGTTTATACTTTACAGGTGAGGTAATTTTAACATTTCATATTTATTAATGTTATTTTCCATTAACAAATCATCATTATATTACATCTAAGTAATAGTGTATAAAATACTGTGAAATTAGTAAGGCAAGCTGTGTTTAACATTTTGGAGGCAGTACACTTAAAATTTATTTTCTTAATTATTTTAAGTTGTGTCTTATACTGGTACAAATTCCCATTATGGAGTGCAATCACGATGTGTATATTTAATGTACCAATAAAGATAAAAAAATTATTTTGAAATATACATCATGTTATTTTTGCCTATACTTACTTTGCTGTGCAATAGGTCTCAAAAATCAGGGGCCAGGGATTTAGCTCAGTGGTTCCGGTGCCTGTCTTGCAAGCACAAGAACCCGGGTTCGATCCCCGATAACCACATACAATACTGGGCATGGAGACTCACGCCCAGAAGCAATCAGTACCACATACCACAGTGCCGGGCGTGGTGGCTCACGCCTGTCATCCCAGCACTTGGGAGGCAGAGGCAGGAGGATTGCTGTGATGTGAGTTTGAGGCTGAGCTCAGGGCCAGCCTGAACCACAAAGCGAGACCCTGTCTCAAAAAAAAAAAAAAAAAAAGAAAAAAAAAATCAGTCCTCCTTCTTATTTGAATCTTTACTCTGATTGACCAGAACTCCAGAGTCCCTTAATCATCACTATCCTTGACTGAGCTTCTGGTAATTATCATTCTGCACTCTTCTTCTATGACTTCAATCTTCTTTTTTAAGATTCTACTTGTAAATGAGATCATGCAGTCCTTGTCTTTCTATGCCTATCTTAGTTGGCTTAGCATGATATCTTCTAGATCCACTGATGATATTCTAATGTCAGGGAATATATAGGGAACAATATAGAATTAAAATATATTTGTAATATAAAACCATCCTCAGTCAACAAAGAAGTAATGCAACAATTTAAATTGTAAGCAGAAATGAGCCTTTTCAATAAAGAGGTGCATGTAACCTATACTTCATTTTTCCAAATAACTAGAAAAAATCCACAGGCTTACTCACATCTTAATATAGCTTAGTTACATATAATTTAATAAATAAGCAGGAAAACTGTACTGTGCGATTTACCAAGAAAAATCTGTAAAATACAGAGAAAAACCCAGAAATTAAATATTCTTATGAAAGTTTAAAAATGTATACTTGGCAACTTCTAACACTAGATGGCAGAAAAATTAGAATCACCTTGATTTATAGAATCATACTTATATTGATAAGAAGAGGAAATTAATATCAATTATGATTTCATTCATGACAAATGACATTCAGAAATAATGACTTAAGCAATAGTAGATGAGTCAACTGATAAATGTAGTGTGTCCATGATCCCATCACCTTCCAGACAAACAGGTTTGGGGTGACATTTCAGATTCAAATCATAACACCAAATATCATCTTTTTTTGGCAAAAACAAAATTTATCAGAAGAGTTGCTTTCATCTTCATCTTTGAATGTGGAAACACATCTTGTTTTATCACATTGCCTTTGTAGATACTTAGTTTACAATAGCAGCCATATATGGAGATATATAATTTTCTAGACCTGACAATAGGCCTATACATACGTCACGCTTTAATCCTTAGAATGAAAACATAAGGTCAATAAGTATAATGTTTTTACTATTAAGGAAATTATGATTAGAGTGAATTTGCCCAAGTTCACTTGGGCTAATCAGTGAGGAGAGTGTATAACAATGTCTATCAAACTTTACATTGATGTTATTTCAATAATTCCACACATGCACAATTCACTGTGAATTTTAAAATTCTTCTCATTAATCAGATTCTTTCTACAGCTTTAATTACAGGTTCTTTCACTTTGATTATGTTGACTATTTTATTATTTAGTTTTTTGGAACTATATGAATGAAATTGTTCTCCTGAATTCTTTCCTTATAGATAGATTATTGTTGTACAAGAAAGGTATTAATTATTGTGTGGTGAATTTATTTTTGAATTTACATATCAGTCCTCAGAATATTCTCATCATGGAATTCTATGTAAAGGACTAAACTATCTTCAAATAGAGATTTTAAAACATTTTTTATCTATTTACATCCTTCCTATTGGCTGTTGTTCTTGCTAAATTTTCATCTACTCTATTGAATACAAGTGGTAAAATTTGGCATCTTTTGCTTAATCCTTATATCTTTATTTTGGAGACAAAGCTCTCTTCTTACATTTAGTATTATTTGCTTGTGAGTTTGTCATGTATGATAGAGATTTTTTTATCATGAAAAGGTATTGGGTTTTGCCAAAGGCTTTGTCTGCATCTGTTAAGAAGATGGTACAATTTTGATTCGTTTCTTCTTCACTTAAGTAGTATTGCATTTACTGTTTTACATAAATTGTACCAACTCCATATCCTTGGGGTGAAGTTGACTTATTCATGGTGTAGGCTGTTTTTAATAACTTGTTAATTCTATTTTCCAGTATTTACTGAAGATTTCTGTATCAGTGTTTGGTAAGGAGGTTGGCGCTAAATATTTCTACTTCCTTCTGCTCCAGACTCAGTGTTTCTTTTCACCCCTCTGCTATCAGATGAGGCCTGGCTCCTAGTCGAGGCTAATTCAGCAAATGTAGTCCATACATTCACACAGACCCTTGTAGCCATGTGTCCATGCTTGATTTAATCCTCTGTATTGCCATCTTTAAATTGTTAGTAACTTTTTAACCAGATATACCAGATATTAATTTTTTATTGAGTCTGCTGGTCCCGACTGGCTCTGGGGATAAGTTGTGATTTGAATTATTGTATCTCTCTTAGGCCAGTGCAGATAGTCACAAGGGCAAAATCCTCTCCAGTTTTCTTTGCTGACTTCTGATTTTTCTGTCAGCAAGGCCCAAAGAGTGAGTTTCATATTGGATTAGGGAGCAGGTGAAAATATTAGACACATACAAGTGAGAAATAAGCTGTGGAAACTAGAAATATTGATACAAGTCTCACCCTCCTGTGTGTGCTCACCCTTCAGCAATTCTACCCCATAACTTCTCACCTCATGAGTTGAGCCCACTTTTATATCCCTTACATCTAAGCTTCTTACCACTTGCTTTAGGCAATTAGCTGTCATGAGAGAGGCTTTGCTCAATTTGAGCCTAGGCTCCAAGTCGCCTTCCAAACTTTCTGGTTATTTTTGGAACTCTAGCTTTGCCATGTGAGCTAACAGAGGCTAATGCCTAAAGGATGATAGCCCTGGAAAAGCAGAGAAGAACTGTTCCACTTGGGACTCAGGTGTGGAATGAGGACCAGCCATGAACGTACAATACCTGACTGATATAAAAAGGAGGTGGCTATTACCACAACATATTCACCAAAAAAGTACTTTTAAAAACATATATGATACTTAGACACTCTTTTCAGTTTTTAAAGTATTACCATATTTGGATTTTATAGCACTTAGCTTGTTATATCACCTTAACTTTTCTTATAAAATATTTAAAGAGAAAATAAGTAATGCATTCATGGATTATTATCTATATTACAGCAGAATTCAAACCCAGGCAATTTCAGAGTTAAGTTTGTTCATATAATACTATATCACCTTGCTCAAGGTCACAGGAATTGTTACTTAGATATTTGTTTATGTGATATTAGCAAATAGTTTATCTTCTGCTGCCTGGGCTTTCCTCATTTTAATTGCCTTGGGCTTTTTGGGTAAGAATTTCAATTCACATTCTACACCATACATTTGATTTCCACTAAGAAAACAGCAAGAGCAATAGATGTGAATTTCTAAGTGACAAAACTTTGTTGGTTACAAGGGCAACAAGGTCAGATACATCTCTGTTACTGTCTTGTTGCAAAGCTCACACCCTTCGCTTCACACCTGAGATTTCCAGTCTGCTTGGTGAGGCCCTGGGCCCTGCAGCCTCCTTTGTGCTCTTGTCTGAGGATCCCTCTGCTCCAGCCCTGAGGAAAGTGACAAGTCACTTTCTAGACATTTTTAGTGCTAATTGCCAAGTAAGAAATCAGTGGAAAATGACAAGTTAAACTTTAAAAATAAATAAATAAATAAAATAGTGAACATGGGGAAAACCTTTCATCCTGGCCCTGACTTTACAAATTTGTCCTTAATCTTTCCCTACAATCAAAATTAAAGAGGCACTGGGATTTTGCTGTTTCTTTTATGCCCCTTGTGTGTGATTTATTAAAGTGAATTCACCTTTTAGATCCTGTGGAAATGACCACATGAAATTTCATGTTTCTCAGAACATACAGTGGAATACCCATGGATTAGTATACATTGGTGCCTTGTTTTCTTATGTATTTAAAAGTGACTATATTGGGTGGATAGCAGACCATTAAACTCAAAGTTATCACATTTGAATTTATAATATATTATGAACTTATGAAGACACGGATTGCTAGGTATCAATGTCATAGTTTTTTATTTAATTGGCCTGATGTGCAGCCTGAAATTTTTATTTCTAACAAACTGTTAGTGATAGTGAAGTTGTTGCACTGAGAACCATATTTTGGAACTATTACTCTTGTTTTTTTATTTTTTTAACCTTAGCTTAGTTAAAATGCACTATACTAAAATCCATAATATAGCTCTTCAAATTTATTGTTATTGATATTTTCTATGCTGAATCAACAGCTTATTATTTCAAAATAACTGTATAGATGTTTCTTTTATTTGTTAGCTTTAAGTGAACCCCAGCATTTTAACAAAACCAGAAACTGTGTGATAATATCCTAAAGCATATTTACTATAACTTTGGTTATTATGTAGATTCAAAAATATCTAGAAAAACTTATAGTTATCCTGTTGTGGTAAGAAGATCCAGTATTAGGGTCATTATTCTATCTCACCTTATTCTCAGGGTGTAGTTGAAAAAATGTACTTCATATAAACCTAGATGGCTCTGGTAATTGAAAAAGAAAGAAAACTGCAGCTTAATTTGTTTTCTCAATGGCTGTATAAAAACAGACATTCCATAATGATGTTAACTGCAGGAGGTCATGGTGAAAGATAGTCCACTGGTGTTTTGATTACCACACGAGTCTGTACAGGCATCACGGGTGTATGCTTATTATTGTGCATCTACTTGCAACTTTATTGAACTCCATTATGAAAGCTTATTGCGGGCTTGCATCATTATAAGTAACACAAGCAGTCAGAAAACCCTGAGGAAAACATAGTTAAAGAGTGGTTTCAATAGTTTATTTGAGTGGAAGGAATAGTTTAGTATTAATTAGAGAAAGATAATTTTTAACTGCGAAAGCCTGGGCTTTCTGCCATTTGGGTGTGAGGTTTTAGCTGTCTATGCCAAAAAAAAAAAAAAAAAAAAATCAATACATGAACAATTATGTACTACTCATTTGAACGGGTGAATAAAACAAATATACTGCTATCACCAAAGTCATCAAGTTATATACTGGCATCTCAAGCGTCTTCTGTGGAAATTTTAGATCCCAGTGGCATGACAGCTGTTACCTTTCTTCTCAGTAAGAGACCAGCTGTTGCATCATCATTGGACCCAAAGTCTCTGTCAGATATTGATGTTGACATTAGACATTAATGTCTCTCGGTCCAATATGAGACGCATCTCACAGTGATGTATTTGTTTCATTTAAAGCAAAGTGATCTTTTCATCAAACTCTATTTTGCCATAAGTGCATATTAACAAATTGGAGTAATATTCTTTTGTGGAAGAAAGATTAAGTCAGCAGATAAAATATGAGCATGTTGTCATAATTAATGCTTTCAAATTAATTACATTATTTAGGCTTAACACTTTAAAATAACCAAAGTGATTAAATTGTATATTCTTTATTTAATAATATAAAAGATTGAGTGGTGAGGGAATTTTGCCATGAGTCATAGTTGATGAAAGACATTTTGTAAAAGTTGGAATGTGCCTATGAAAAGCTTACTGGACCTTGAAGTCAATTACCCTTTTGATCTCAGGAGAACTTGGATCTAAGTTCGGGCCCTGAGTGCAGGACATCCTTCTGCAGGTGAGCTGTGTGTGTGTGTCCTCAAGTCCCTCTCTCTGAGCTGTTTCTCAGAGCTGTGTCTGCAGTGAATGTTCTTGAGGGATAAGGTGATAGCTGGGGACAAAAAGCAGGATGGTGCAACTCACAGAAAGTGCAGCTGCTCTGTAAGTCTGCTCATCTCTTCTGTTTGATTTTTTGGCAGGAGAAATCTAGTCCAATAGGCTGGTGTTCATTTAGCTTATTGCGATCATTGCATTCTGATGTTGTTCAAATCAAAACAAACACAGGTAGGAGAGCTATTTATAGAAATAAGTTAGCTAAAATTGTAAGTGTATCAATGCAACAAGGCAATGATACAAAGTACAGTTATGTCTAAAACAGCATGACAGGTGCAGTAATAGAAATATATACTTCACAATACCTCAACATAGTGCAACTCACTATGCAATAAGTATATGTATACAAATATATGATTATCATAGATTTACAAATTATCTTGTGGTTTTGTGTGATTTTGTGGCATCAAATGTAGTTCCATTAAGTTTGATGTGACCTGTTTTAATCTGGTTTGCTATGACTGTTTCTGTCCTGAGGAAAGTGACCCTTTTTGTTAGATCACTAACAGTGTTAGTAAAATAGATGCTTAGTCTGCTACCAATTCTTGTTAGCCAAAAATTTCGCATATTTAATTTATTATACTGGGAATTTCATTTTCCTTATCCATGAGAGCTGTTTCATTATATTATTTCTTACTAGTAAAATTGTCCAGAAAAATATTTATACAACATGAATGAAGAAAGATTGACTATCAAATCAGATAGAATTATATTATGTTAAGACAATTCATGCAGATGTGACTGGTATTTGTCCTATATTTTTAAGTAGTTAGAAGACTTTAGACATAGGGAAAAATATCAGGACTTCCTTCTACCTTTTTTTGATAATTACTGAGCAAACACCATGCTCTAGAGCTTTGCACATTATCCCATTTCTTCACAATCTTTCAAGTTACAAATTTTCATGATTTCACAGTATATCCTGGCAATCAAGTGCTCACATAGCATCTTATATGAGTTCAAAATTATTTTAAACAGTGTAATTCTATGTCAAAACATTGATAAAATGTAAAAGGAATCACAAGACCGACACTGAATAGTTGCTATAATTTTGATGTTTAGTGTTTTGGCATGTATGGAGGTGAACATATGAACCTGTACTGTGTGTGATTTATCCTTCTACTCACCACTCATTTCTTCATTTATTAACAGAGATCTGTTTTCTTTCAATTATCTGCTACTCTCAAAAGACAGTAACCCTGTCCTCAGTTTATGAATAACACAGCTATAATGTAAATGAGTCATGAAAATCACAGACTTCACCTATTAGAAGGACAGCCAGGGTATATAGTTCTGTTCAATGGGATGTGAAGAAATTTCAGCTCCTGGACTTCTTGGAAAGGTTTATTTTATATTAGTATAATGAAAGTACAGAGAAAAAAGTGAATTTTTAAAGTTCTTGGTATTTTTTTAAATTTTGGAATAATCATTAAATGACACACCATTTTAATTTAACCATCTTAGTATTTTCTGTCTAGGTGTTATGCTATTCGTTAGAAATATGAATATATAAAGTATGAGCAGACTGTAGAAAGAAGGAAATGTATGATTTGTTCTACACGTTCATTTTTAGAAAACTGAGATAACACGATATTTGCCTCCTAGATCATTTGTGATGGTTTTAAGCAAATTCAACTGATGAGTGAGTAGCACATAACCTCTTAACTCGAATAAAATTTTCCAAAATACAAATATTGAACTATTTCCAATAAAACCTTACAAATTTAGGTCATATCTTCCTAAGGTTTTAATAGATTTTTAAAAATGAGGATTCTAGAGTTCTGAGGATTCAGTGCGTCCAGTGCCTGCCTTGCAAGTGCAAGGGCTCCGGTTGGATCCTTGATAACCACATACAACAATGCCGGGCAGAGCTACAAAATGAAACTCTGTCTCAACAAACAAACAAACAAACAACAAAAAAATGAGGATTCTAAAAATTGAAGAAGACTTTCCAGAATGTTTTGAAATTTATGGGTCACAAAGTTAAGTTTGAGATTTACCTGATCTCAAACTCTTTCCTTGTAAATTTTATAAAGAAAGTTAATTTGCAAACCTAATGATTAAGAAGTGAAAAGCATGGAACAGCTTAAAGTAGGACTGAATAGAACGTTCCGCCGCTCCCAAGGGGAGACATCTAAGTTTGAATTGTGCTGCACGTGTATCCCTTTCACTTCACAAAACAGTTGAAAATTTCAGTCTAATTTCTGTAAGTCAGAGACTGTAATTGTTTCAATTTTTCATACATGGACAAAATTTCTTTCTTTCCTTTCCTTTTGAGCCTACTACTAGTCTGTCACTTGTAATGTCCTGGTAATTTTAGGCTGAAAATAACTTTCTCAGTGGTCTTTTAGAATCCCCAGATGCTGCTATATGAGAAAAATCTAGAACACTTTACAAGACTCATAGGTGAAACACACTTATAGGTGACTGGAGTCTACATATTCTGACTTTACTAACTACAGTTAATGTAGCTATGAAATGGAATATAAAGAAAATTATTGAGAAATTGATTAGTTTTGAACACGGAGTGCTTTTGAAAGACCTTCGTTGTGCCCCCTAGTTTATGTTTGCACTTAAATATATAATGGTTTAACAGAGCCCTGGTGGGGGTGGGGAGCGGTCCCTGCTTAATGAATTCTGAGAGTAGAAGGAAGGCTAGAGAAGTCCACATCCACAGACATACATCACAGCTACTGGGAAGCGTCTTACACTGTAGGAATATTGGGAACCCCGGAGTTTGCCACATGTAAGGCACAGTGTGCAGCTTGAATTACCTTTCCACAAACCGTCTGCACACCTTTATGTGTCTGGTTACATGTCCTGGAGGTAGAAGTATGGGAAGGAATTGAAAATGTGAGCCGATGTTATATCAGCTACAGAGTGAACATATCAAGGCGCTGGGGAATGACGATCTGCCACAAGGTCTTCAAGAATCCCAGCAACATTTAGATGGTGTCCTTTAGCATTTTGTTGAAAGTTAGTACAGCTTTGTTTTTGTCTCATTTATTTTATTTTGCTTTGTTTCATAGAAACGCACCTTTTTCAATATTTCTGTCATATAAAGGTGTGAACAATATGATACGAAGAAAATTCTACAGAGATTATGTACTGTATTAAATGAAATTGTTTGCTATAGTCTCAGTATTTAATACATTTACTGTGAAAGAGATCTTTATAACACTATTAAAAATCAATTATTTTCCAGTACTTTTAATTCAAATAGTGGAGCATTTATTCTGAGTAGTCATATAATATAGCTTGGGTTGTTTTTGTCATATGTCGTGGTTACTAATGTTATCTCACAATGAAATTTCAGAAAACACCTTCTGAAACATGAGTAGCAGAATGTATGAAGAGTGTCTCTTCAAACCTGGTTTTATTTTCTTATTTATTTCCAGTTGCTGAAAGGCCATCAAATCTTGAAATTAAATAAGTATCACCTCCTCAAACTTTTCAGTTGTGACAATTCTCAATGATATCATACAACTATCTATTGTAATTATTCAAAATTTATTTCAAAATCCAGTCTTACATATTAAGAGGAAAAAAAGATATTTGGTACACTTATTTTTACAAAAGGTTATTTTTGTGAAGCTGATATTTTAACTCTAGAAACAGAGTTCACTTTACATTTCATGATTTCTATTAATTAATTAATTTTACTGTACCAGGATCAAACTCAGGCCCTTGTGCCAACAAGGCAGGCATGGTATCATTGGAGCTACATCTCTGGCAACTTTTTCATGATTTTTAATTGTTTCCTCTATATTCTTATACATGATACACAATTTCTTAAAATAATTCATTGCTCAGAACCTTATACTTTTGGAGAGAGAAAGAAGTGATATGCCACTGTGCGTAACTATTGAGTTTAATAATTATAATAATAATAAACTTTCTCATATAAAAATGAAATTAGCTGAACTTGCAAGAAGAATGTAGAACACATTAAAATTTGCTAGAGTAAGTACTTCTTCCTTTTAATGAGCTGAAACATATTCCATGTCAGTACAATTGGATAAATTCCTGCCAGGACAGGAAAGGACTATTAAGCTGACAAGGGAAGAGTATAGTACAAACCTGAAAAATGTTGAGGGCATAATAAAGTTTTCATGCATGTAGTGCCCCTTCTGACATTAACTCACTCCAATGAGCTGTATGTAATTAATATATCTATAATTATTATTTTATTTTAAAGGGAAATTATACCCATTAAATAATAGAATGCAATTATTATGTAAAATTATTGAATTTTAAAGATACAATAATCAAACATTGTTTTTGTTATTACAGTGAAGTTAGACACAACTCAGTAGATTGTAAAGTGGTAAATACATGGAGAAAAACATCACACATGATTTAGAAGTTCAGTAATAGTGTTATGATGGTCTGCCTTCTCCACTGTTAACTTTTCTTTTTTACTTTTTAACTTAATCCATTCTAAATTATAAAATTGTGGTCATTAAGTCCATAAGCAGATAAGTCAGAGGAAAAAGACAGAATCCAGCAGATGGCAACATGGGATGATGGAATGATTTCCTATAGAACTAGTCATCTTGAGTAGAAGAGACCTGAAATTCAGAGATGTGAGATGCATTACCAAAGTCAGGTGAAGCAAGTTGAAGTACCATATGCACACGACAATCTTCACAATTAACAATAATACTTCTTGGAGTTTGTGTCAGTAACTCAGTCCATAATCAATCATTGTTATGTCCTCTGTGTTATACAATATAAGATCAAAAACCACATACAAATTTTCACTTAATAGATTATAGCCCCAATTAGGTAAGATTTACTTCTTTGAAAGTGTTTTGGTAATAGTATTGGAGGAGAATTTTCAGACAGAAGAAATCTGTAATCATATTGAAAACATACTGAACAGATTTGGAGTGAGTGGCCCACCACAGGGACTCTAGCTGACAAGGAAGAGGAGTCCAGTGAGTCAAGACTTACCAATTTGTCCTCAGAGGTTGACACCTAGACACTGTGGCTACTGCTATCACTGCAGGGATTTCTCTGTCCCTTTTAAGACTATGGACCAAGAAGTAAGTAGCCATCTCCTTTACCAACCTCATGTACTTTTAAATATATTTTAACACGTAAAAAACAAGGGAGTTAGAGAAGGTATTGCATTAGTATGAAGTCGCTAAATAATCTGAATTAGAATAAACTAAATTAGAAGAGATATTATATAGCTTTTAAGAATTTGAGAGAGATCTAAAACTACCAAATCAGAAAACAAAATTTTAAAAATTGACTGATCTTAAATTTGCTGTAACAAAATGTGCATTTTAACGTACAGATACTGTAATCACATAGAATCTTTTAGCTCTGTCGTTACTAACCTAAATTTTAATTGCTTAGAATGATGAACTCTGAGACAAATGGCCCTTTTTGTACTTCATGTGTTCCTGTATTACTCTCTCAGAAATACTGCCTCACTGAAATGAGGTCTTAAGAACAGGAAAATACTCCACAGGATTTATCCAATACCTTTCTCCCTGGGGATCCTATCTTTCACTCAACATGTACTGTCACCTGTCATATTCAAACTTTCAGTTCCATCTTGGGTAAGAAGATAAGTCTCCTTTTCTTCTTCCAAGTTACTCCTTGTTTTCCAGTGTAGCAAACCTCAAAAGGACTGCTGACCCTTATCATGGACCAACCACAATTATAAATCAAAGAATATAGTGAAGTCATTATCATAGAAGTCAAAGAATAGTAAATGATAATTGGTTGGGAAAAATTAATAAATATCAATTGCTCATATTTTGACACTTGTAGTTTTGCAGGTTATTTTTCCCATCTTAGGTGAAAAGGTTCCCATTTTCTTATAAGAGCTGTATAATTATGTTATAAATGTGCATTGCCTAGAGCTGTGTGGTTCACATTAAATTATGGATAACTTTCTACACTTAAGTCTTGCTACCTAAATTATCACACTCACTATTTATTACTTCTCATCACATACTAAGCTAGGAGCACTTAGCCATGCCAAAAAAAATCACTGACTGGTAAATGAAGATGACATGTATAATCTTTTGCCCACAAACGTATTCAACCATTCAGATTCCTCCTTTGAATGTTTACAACTCAGCATCCTTCAATCAAATTGCTTAATGTAGAAATAGGATTGAAATGGGTTGTGGATAAGTATATGTATCGAGGGAGCAGAGGCTATTCATAAGCAAATGTAGCTAACAGAAGAACAATCCTGTAGAAGAGACAGACACTCTCCTGCTCTGGAAGGAGAGATTTCTCACTGTTTCTAACCATAATTTTGTCAGTGAACATTGATTTTAATTTTCCTGAAGAGATATGAATCCAGGTTGCTGCTAACCTTTACATAAACTGAACTACATCACCGTCAAGTTTTAGCACAAAATAAGTTAAATTAAATACAGGCAAACAATGTTGTTGGTCTTTCTCCTTTCTTCACTTCCCATCTCGTGTTCCACTGAAGACACATTGAGAAACAGCCCATTTAAATTGGTGATTGAACAATGTTAACTTCAGTGAAGAGACTCAAAGACCAGCAAGTGTGACAAGGAGGTTTAAAGTCAATGGGTACTCAATAGATTATTTCATAGATAAAAATGAAGAATGATTGATGCAACTGGCATACTAATGACTTGCCAGAAGTGCCATCCAGGCAGCTCTAAACTCATTGCTCATGACAAACCAGGAGAGGGACACAGTCCAAGTACCTAATCTGCCTTACATTGACTAACAACTTAATAGCAAACTACTGAATGCTGGATGTTAAGCTCTTGTGGGAAGAAAAACAAGACTACTTCCAAAGAATCACAGTTCAGTTTTATCAGCTTTCTGTTTAGAAATTTCAGGTTTGCAGAAAGTGAATTGGAGTATATAAAATTACCACTGGTAGTTCCAAGGTCCATTTGTGGTTTAGCAATATGATGTTAACATAACATGTATTACATGGAGAAGTTAATGGTCAAAGTCACTAAGAGTCAACGATTTAATAACAAGAATTAATTTATATTGGTAGGTATTGATCAAAGAGGAAACAGCACTATTTGTAAACTTTAAGACATCATGGACAGAAGTAGTAGTTATAGCAAGGATACTCTTGGGGCTCTACAGATCAAAAAGCAACAACTTTGTTTTGTTTTCCAAGAATAAACCAGATTTGGATCTGGAGTAGAAAATAAAATGTCTAAAGTTTAGCACCTTTATGGAGAATTCTGACAAATGAAGGAAGGGCTGGAGAGGACTGAATACTGGGCAAGTGAAAGAATGAAATAGGATAGAAATAACAGAAGGCCAAGTGAACACTGTGATGAACCCATGGCAGTGGAACCAGGAGTGGAAAGCCAGAAGCATGCTGGGGTTTTCCCAAGATTCCATTTGTCGCTGTGGTGACTACTGTCCTCTAAATTGTGCCTTTTATGAAAACATTTTAAAAACTAGGTTATGATCCCGGAAACCGCAGGGGCAACACTTCTTCCCATGGTAAGAATTAAACCTTATGAAATAATTTTCTGAAATCTTTTCCCTCCAGTAGATTTGGAGTGAAATAGTAGTTTCTGAATGTCAGAAATTTAATTTCCAGAGCAATATGATAATATAATTAATTGTCTTACACTGAAATAGTGCCAGACATGGAAATGAGAATTTCTCTTTAAAACTGTAAGCTTCTTTTGGAAGAAATCAAGCTTTCATACTGAATAATGTGCAGGATAATTTAATTCTCAGTTGGGGATCTTCGGCATTAATTGACTTTGCAACTACTTTGCTCTTAGAAAGATATTTCTTTGAACTTTTACCTTATCTGATAAACAGGCAGCAAATCATGAGAAGTAAAAAAGAAATGGTATAACATGAATATGGAGATAAATGTTGAATGACAACAATGCCATCACTACATGACACGGGGGAGTTTTTGTGTTTGGAAATATTCTGCATGCATACTAAATAACAGTTTCTTAGTTTCTGTGTTAAATAATTGAAATGAAAGGACAATAATTCCACTGTACCCATTGGGGAATTAGTTCCAGGACCCCTGTGAATTTCTGTACCTATGGATTCTTAAGTTCTCTGTATAAAATAGTATAGTATTTGCATATAACCTATGTACATCCAGTGGAATGCTTTCAAGCAACTCTATATTACTCACAGTACTTACTATAATATGAATTGCAAATAAACAGTCATTATCCTGTATTACTTAAAAAACAACAATTTAAAATTCTGTGCACATTCAATACAGATGTAATTCTTGTTTATTCTTGTGGGATACATTTAACCTACCACTGGTGGACTCATGAATATAGAAACCAGGATACATAGGATTAACTATGACAAGAGTACACAACTATTAAATACAAAAAAATGAACTTCTATTTGAATACATCAAAATTAACTGCTTAAATTATCACCAGCTATAGAGTCCTAATAACTGTACATTTATACCAAATTGAATAAAATTCTAGAGCATGGAAAAAGGTGTAAATATGGAAAGAAGCCAGAACATAAAAAGATAAATGTCTAAGTATTCAGCTATTTCATTTGAATCTGGGATTCATGTGAATCATCTGAATTCTGCTGAAGGTCAAAAGAGACGATCTGCTATTTCAATATTTCACTGGGAGCAACACGCAGAATAAGTGAGAAGATACATCTTTCAAGGTTCACATCGAAAATTGGAGAGCTGTGGAAGGCAGGATTAAATGTTAACGCTAAAGGAACTAGGTATATGAAGGAGGTGAGATGAAACCGTTCCTCCTCTTCAAGGAAACTGACAAAAATTAGCTTACCCATGAAAAATAAATTTCATGTATTTGGCTAAAGGTGGGATTACAAAAATGATGAACAAACTTTCATATATGAGTGATTTATGGCATTAAAACTATGTACTTAGAGGGCTGGGGATATAGCTCAGTGGTTCCGGCACCTGTCTGAAAAGCTCAAAAACACGGGTTCAGTCTCTGGTAACCATATAACAATACTGGGCATGGAGACTCACCCAGCAGCAACCAGTACCACATACCACCTTCACCCACGTAGCCTTTACTCTCAGTAGGTTCTTTGTTCAGAAGAATAGAATCACCAGCAGATGGATTTGATAATTTTCATGATAGAAATACGAGGAAACATTTACCTCTTTTCTAAGTTTCAGGAAACTTTCAAAAGGATTCTCCATGGCCTGGCTTCTATTAGGCACATGCCTCTAATCCAAGGAAAATTAAGGAAATGAAGAATCTTACAGACAGACATGGGAAATGTTCCTGCTTCAATGAGAGTGAAGATGCATAGGGTGAAAGGATTACAGAAATAGCCAAATAAAAATATAGGATTCCTTATAAGAAACAGGGCAAAATATCTGGTGGATAGAGGAATACAGCTATCATAGTTCACTAGAGCCTGTTTCAAAAAGGGTAGGATTCAGAGAGTGAGCACTAACCCTCTAGAAGCCTGTAGAGGTGCAGATGGTAGGGCCTACCTGAGACTTGCTAAATTAGCACTTGCATTCTAAAAAGACTCCTCTGTGATATGTGCACATTAAATTTGGAGAAGCACCAACTGATATTTCCACACAAGAATAAAACCAAATCTCTTTATTCCTTCTTTGCCTTCTGTCATTTCTTAGTCTTAATCCTTAGGTTCAATTTAGAAAAGCAAAATTCTCAGAATGGCTAACAATCTTTAGGTCCTCAGAAGGCACAAGAGAAAATATCAACCCAACAAGCTGTGATAATGGGTGGCATATTAAAGTTTACTCATGGGAGAGATTGGCACATTAGCTGCTATCCTGGAGTATGATAGATCATCCCATGTTACATTATGCTCTTTGTTTGCTTTGTCTTAGATTCTTCTAATTTATGCATATATAGATTTAGAAAAGTTATTGGGTGTTCTCTGAGGCGAAGTCTTTGTACTGATCTTGGATAAATCACTTGATTGGTCATTGTTGTTTCTGTGACTGTCTGGATAATTTGAAATACCCAGAGAAGAGTGTCAAGAGCTCTCTCTCTTCTTTATCTTCCTTGGCCTCATCATTATGCTGCTGCACTCAGTCCGTGTTAATGTGACATTCCTGTCAGAAAGTTTTCATTTTGGCCGTTACTAGCAGTTTCACTACATTTTCTCTGGCAGCTCAGTAAAATGCCCTGGAATGTCTTGTTACTTGATAGCTATCACAGGGCTAAAGTGACATAAGCATTCCCTGTGGTCTAGCTTACCAAAATGCATTGCAACCAATGTTGCTTTAAACACGACACTTATTTGACACTTAAAATTAGATAAGGAAGAAAGATATGGCTCAGTTTATGTCTATTTTTAAGACTTAACTTCTTCTGCTAGCTATAAGTGTCTTTGCTTCCTAACTCCTGCTTCCCTGAAGATATTTTGCTAAAATTGTCAGTCTTAGAAACTAAAATTATCCTACATCCCCAGAGGGATTCTTTTGTTATTGTTGATTAGAAAAAGAAGAAAGCAGATATTCATTCTTAAAAATTTTAACTTGGAAATGTAATGTTTATTTGCTATTATCTCCACTCTTCTAAAACATTTTGTGCAATACCAACCTTAAATACAATGGCTTGGGAGATAAATGTATTTAATAGAGGATAGAGAATTGGGGCGCTAATGAGGTCAAGATTTAAAATGGCTGCTTATTGGTCCAGTTTACTTAATATATTTAAATATTCACCTTCTCTCTCACTCCAGGGGTAGTTTCTGTCCCTATGACATTAGTGCAACTAACATCATACAACTTGAAGAATAATCAATCATATATCCCCAAAGTTAGACAGCAATTATTTTTCTTCAAAAAAAATTTATCCAGTATGGTAAGTAGCAATTGTATACAGAAAAGATAATTAGTGAACATAAGCAAAATGCAACTTAGAATCTTAGCCATCTATTATTATTTTATTTTTAAGTGTCATACAACATGGTAAAGATACAGTGGGATACTATTCATTCAAACAAGAAGGAAATACTGCCACTTGTGGCCAGAGGGTGAAAACTTAAATGGTAAATGAAACTTTAGGACAAGAAAACAAATATCACATAACCTCACTAGATATGTATATTATAAAACTGGAACATTTTTAAAAATATGATCTACTGTTTATCCTCAACATTAGCCCCAAATAAATAGGAGTGGAAGGGATAATGTGATGTTTGCAAACCCTTCATTACCTTGTAAGAGCTTTCTTTCTTTTTTTTTTTTTTTTTTAAGGATTTTTGAGACAAGGTCTCACTTTGTGGTTCAGGCTGGCCCTGAGCTCAGCCTCAAACTCACATCACAGCAATCCTCCTGCCTCTGCCTCCCGAGTGCTGGGATTACAGGCGTGAGCCACCACGCCCGGCACTGTGATATGTGGTACTGATTGCTGCTGGGGTGAGTCTCCACACCCAGTATTGTATGTGTTTAACCAGGGATCGAACCCGGGCCCTTGAGCTTACAAGACAGGTGCCGGAACCACTGAGGTAAATCCCCGGCCCCTGTAAGAGCTTTCTTAATCCATTGAGATTCCCGAAGAAGAAAAATAGAAGTTTTCTTTAATTGCTTAGCCTTTTTGAAATTATTTGGGTTTTTTGTTTTGTTTTGTTTTGTTTTTGCCTTTCATTTGGAATATTTTATCTCTGGTTAGAAGTCCTGGAAAAATGGTTATCTGTTTAGATAGATCTTTTGTACCACACACTCTTCAGGACTCACTGCGTTGGATAAGCCCTTGACATGTACCTAGCACAGAATGAGACTTGCTATAAATGCAAAATACATGGTGAATTTTTCAGACTTCATTTGAAGCCAAATGTGGTTACTGCTGTATTGTTAGTCTGCTTGAGGCTGAAGCAGGAGGATCTAAGTTTCAGACCAGACTGGGAAACTTAGCAACCTTGTGAGGCCCTAAATGAGACATTAAAATTTAAAAATTAAATAAAGGGCTCAGAATTCATCTCGATCCTGAACACAAAACAAGATGAAATGAATAGCTACAAAGATTTTTTTAAAAAAAACTGAAGATAAAATACCACATGAAATTCTCTACATAATTTGTTATTACAGATTTATATATTCTTCAAAGTATTATATTATTAAAATTATACTATTTTGGATGTGATAGGACAATTTTTGTTGTTGAAATCAACTTCATGTTTTTATTTTGTTTTGTTTTGTTTTGTTTCTCTCACTGTAGGGTAAATACTGCTATGGGATTTAAAGGTAAGAAACCTCTTTTGGGAACTCAGTGTTTCCCATGGTAATACTGATCTTCATGCTTTGCTTCTGAAAAGAATTTAACGTGTTCCATAATTGCTTAATAATAAATTCAAATCCTTCGTTGGTTAGTGAAGTATTTTTATCTTCACTATTTCTGGCGATGATGTAGGCAGAAGGACATGTGCATATCTAATTTTGTTTGACATTAGGAGACTCTACAATGCATGTATTTGATAACGTTTTTTTTTTTTTTCCTGTGTTCAAGCTGTCAAATAACAGAATTATGAGGACTAGCAAACCAGTTAAGGTTTAAAGAGAAAGAGACTAAAAAATGTGTCCCCTGAGTAATCTTTGAAATATCAATGACCTTGGCATTCCAGTATCACATCTGTGGCTTAGCTGGAGGTAATTTTTCTTTATATTGCTAGGGAAAAAAAGTGTTATTCTATGAAAATCAAAATTAAAAATAAATTAGCAACATTCTCTCTTACATTATTAAAGACAAATCTTTACTTGTTGTTGAATTAACTAGCAAATTTATAAAAAGTTGAGTAATAAGCAAAAATCTATTGTATAGAAAAAGACATACAATGGAACAGTTGATTTCCTAGGCAGCAATTTGCATAGGTATTCTACAAAGCAGAGAGCTGGTGCTGAGTCCTGTGTTGTTAAGTGGCTTTGCTTTTAGAAATCTTATTGACACAATTATGATGCATTTTTCCATTAGGAAACCAATTTTCACATAAGTGGTGAAATCAAGCTCCAGCTTGATTGTTATAGTGAGAAGGATTATCCTGTCAACTCAGATGGATCCAGGAGAAAGCAATGTTTCTGTTTAGACAAGTTCTGAAAATTATGGGAGTTCAAAAGATCAGCACAGCAACCCACTTCCACCTTTATCCAATAAACTTTTAAAGAAAATATGTCTTTTTTTTCTACATGAGATTTGAAGAAGACTGGAAAATGTCTTAGCATCTAATTAATATTTCATGTTAAATTTAAATTTTTAAAGTTCTATTTTATATTGCTTAGCTTGAATGCTATGTTGATTGTTCTTTTACAGTTCTGACATTGGAAAATGTTATGCTCAGACTTTAATTTGACATTTTTTGTTATTGGCAAAGTACATCATAAATTGAAACCAGGAATAGCCAGTAGGACAGATCCATCTTTGTGTACACTGCATTCTGAAGCTCTTGTTTTATTCAACTTTCCTTAAATTAGACTGGATTTTGCCTTTTTTTTCTTCAAGGTTCAAGGTTTTCTAACCTTGAACTTTTTGAAACAAATTTAGTTTAGGTTCCTCTTATGTGATATTCCCTGGCCTCAATTCTGCTCCTCAAAATGAAGTAGATGCTAAATAAATGCTAACTATACAAGAAATTATATTGAATTACAAAATTTGAAAATTTGCTGTTACTAGAGAGATGTATTTGGGCAGAGTGTGTCTGAGTTATAGAGTCCTAGATAAGTATAATCTTTCAACCAGAATGAATTCTATGATAGTAAGCAAAGTAACCTGATTTTATGGCCCATTAATATAATCCAGAATGATAAAGTCGGGGATATGTGCATCGTAAGATAGTTTTGAAACTTGAGAGACTTGAAGAATATCCTAAAAACCAGGATTTCTAGTGGAAACAACCTGGATTGATAATTTACTGAAATGCAAAATCACATAGACAAAAATTCACAGTGGAAACAGTTGCAACCAAGATTCATTGTGATGCACGTGAATTGTGCAAGTACGATATCAGAGAGCAATGTATCCATGTAAGTAGAGTATGTGTGAGAAATGAAGCTCACACTGGAGGCTCAGGCTTTAGGAAATGTATTTTCATGGGGTTCTATTGCAAACATGTGAAACAAGTGGATTGTGGTAGCCTATGTGGTGGAGTTGTTGTACATGGGTGCAGTTTATGCATGAGCATAAGTTTCTGGTGAAGTGGTAAACTGCTGACCACTGTTAGACATTTTTCTTTCTGAAAAGGTATGAAGAGGCAGGAATCATGCAGATATATTTTTTAAAGAAATCATAGATATCAAGATCACTGAAGAAAGACATTTAGCTTGATTAATGGCAACAGAAACATCACAAGAAATTACTTAATGAAGAAAATTCTAATTTTTATAAAGAAAGAGGAAGGCTTGATGAGTGTCTGAGAAGTTTCTATCTGTATCTTCATGCAGATCTCATTCCAGACTTGAAAGAACATGGGTCCCTGGGAACCAAATCTCAGTTCTCTATGCTGTATTGATCATGAGATTATGAGTGACCACTGAAACTATCTCCTTCAAAGTAAAAGTCTTATATTTGGTGCCTTTTTTAACTCTAAACCTACTTAATGTAGCATCCTGAAACTTCAAAACTTGAAACAGTAATTCATTTTCTGTCATATGTTGCCATATTTTTACTCGGCTTGGTTGGGCAGTTCTGACTTGTTGTCTTTCATTCATTTGCATTTGAATGATGACAGAAGCAGGAACCATCTGGAGGCTCAACTAGCTTGAACGCCCAATATAATACTTTATTTTCATTTTTGTCATATCAATAGGATTTGTGGGAATAGCTGGAGGATAGTTGGATGTCAAATTGATCAGATACATTCTCCATATGTATAGTTCAGACATTTTCACAGTCTAGCATTTGAAGTGAAGTCGGACTTCTTGGTGACTGGTTTACCCTAGAATGTTCTACAAGGAAGTTGCAAATGTGTTTATAACTCAGCTTTAGATATCCTAGGAAGTTATTTGTATTTCTGCCATGTTTTATAAAGAAAGTAAATCATTATATCAAGATCTGACTCAAATAGAAGGACTAAGATTCTGCCTCATGAATGCGTAAATTCTCCATTCACTAAAAAGAAGGAAGGATTTGTGTGTCTGTGAAGGTGTGTGTGTGTGTGTGTGTGTGTGTGTGTGTGTGTGTGTGTGCCCATGACATAAACAGTACTACCAGTAGCAGGCTCATATGAATGTGTCTGAGTCTCCAGAGAGTCTTCCAGAGAAGACCAGAAATAGAATTAAGAGAAAAAAACATGTCTGAGCAATATCCACATATAATCTTCCCTTGAAAGCCAGGTAAAGAAGACACAGATGGTCTGGGAATGGGTTATTTAGTAAGGGATGTATATAGGCTGGGTGACATGAACGTGGCTTTTGAAGTGAGGATAAGTCTTCAGATCATCAGTCTGCCTCTCAAATTAATGATTCTCAGTGTATTTCCCCTCAATTTTATTTTTACTTACTTTTAAAAAAGTAAAACATTTATTGGTACATTTTAGATATACATAATGATAACACAATTATAGATAGTTTCTATACATGATGTATCTCCCCTATTTTCCCATGCCTGAATCTTAACCCTTTCCTCTCTCTTTATATACAAAAGCTTTGTTTCCATTTATTTCTTCTATTTTATCTTTTGTTCTTGTCCCTTCTTTCTTTTCCTTGTTCCCTCTCCCCAGCTCCTCTTCTTTTTTGTACATTTTCTTCCTACTTCCCAATATCTATTATACATTTTAGTCTATATTTCCACTTTAAGGCTCATGCCAGAACAACAATACAGTACTTACCATGGTGCTCCATAATGTGCATGTGTACTTTATTTCACTTCAGCATATAGTCTCAAGGTACATCCATTTATTTCAAAATATCTCATTTATCTTTTTTTAAAACAGAGTGGTACTCTGTTTCATAAAAACCCCACATCTTCTTTATCTATTTCTCAGTTGATGGCCATTTGGGCTATTTCTATAATTTAGCTATTACAAATTGTGCTGCTGCAAACATAGGTGTATATATATGGTTGTGGCATGATCTTTTGGTAAAATATCAAAAAGGGAATAGCTGGGCCAAAATGAGAAATCTGCAATGGTTATTCCAATCTACACTCCAACCAGTGGTGGTGAAGAGGTCATTTATTTTCCCTAAAGCCCCACCAGCATTTGCTATGGTGGATTTTTTCATAAAAGTCACTCTTTCTGTAGTTGGAGTCTGTAGATTTCTGTGCATGGACTCTGAGCATTCTTTCAATTTGCATCTCTTGAATGACCATTTATGTCAATTTTTTTGTACACAAATGACTGTGATAAAAATAGCATGGCACTGGTAAAACAAGCAAGCAAACAAACAAACAAACAAACAAACAAACAAAACAAAAACACCACAGCTGAGTACCAGTGTAAAAGAGTAGAATATACAGGAACAGCTCCAAACACATCAAAGCTTTTTAGTTTGGACAAGAGAGCCAAAGACCTTCACTGGAAGAAAGATGGTCTCTTTAATAAACAGTGCTGGAAGAATTGGCTTTCCACTTGTTGAAGACTAAAACTAAACCCATATATTTCACCATGTATTAAATTAACATTGAAATGGATCAAAGATCTTAATATTAAAACAGAAACATAGTCTGCTGGAAGACAGAATAGGTAGCACTCTCAAAGATGTTAGTGTAGACAAAGATTTTACCAAACAAAAGCCAGATTACACAGGAACTATCACAGAGAATCAATATCTGAAATGTCATCTATTAAAAAGATTTTGTATATAAAGTAAAAACCACCAACAGAATGAGGAGACAACCCAACATGTGGGAAGATTTTTTCCAGCTGTTCCTCAGACAAAGGACTACTATCTGGAGTATATAAAGAATTTTAAAAAATGAGACTTCCACATTTTGCTTTCATTTATTTACCATTTTCATCATTCTTTTTAAAATTTCTTTCTTATAACCATTTTTATTCAGATGTTATGTATTTCGTCTTGGCCTAGGTAGAACAAACTTATTGCAGAAAGAATTAAGCACTGTTGTTACCTTCATGAAATTAAATTTTAAGGATGAAAAATATTAACTAAATACAATTTTAAACACATTAAATGTAAAATAATTACTAAAGAAATTATATTTGCTTCTATGAAACAATGGGCAATGTAATGAACTTTGTAAAGATTAGGTCACTGTACTCTGAAAACAATTAATGAAAAGATTTACTCCTGCCCCTCAGTATATGAATTATGATGGAGAACTATTGTGAATGTTTAAGTCAAAAAACTTTTACAGTAAAAAAATACTTTGCTCTTAATCCTCTCCAAAATACTCCAAAAAGGATGCATGTAGATATGAGACATTTCTGTAGAAGACGTGAGGAATTTTTGAGGTAATGGTTTTAAGGAAGTACAGGAATAAGGGAGTCTTTTTTTTTTTTTTTTTTTTTTTTTTTAAAGACCCTTCTGTGGAACTTGACTTTTTTTCCCCCTGATATCAGGAATAGAACTCAGGACCTTGTGCTTGCCAGGAAGGCACAACACCACCAAGCCACATCCCAGTCCATTGTGCTTAACTTTTTCAACCCCATGCATATATTGTTTGTGTTAATTTATATCCAAATCACAGAAACAGTATAGTATCTCAAGTAAAATATAAATTTAAGTGTTTACAAATGTCAATTTTTATATTTAATGCTATCATAACTACTATAAAAAAGAAATGCATTTACAGGTCAGATCCTAGAGGAGGCTAACAAGTTTGCTGATGCAATTGAAGGTATAAGTTTCCATAAAAAAGTATATTCATCATTATATTGACATCCCAAATATCCTTACTCCAAGCCATAGACAATGGGAAATTTTAAAAAATACCATTCCTTAGATGATAGCTTTTCATGACACATTATGCAGAAGAAATGAATTATTTGTGTTAGGCTTTAGTCATTTATACTATCACACTTATCACATTTTAAATCTGTTTGTGAATATGGCATATAATTTAAATGTTAGGCCCTCTTAATGCCAGGTTGTAAATATCAGAAAGTAGTCAAAGCATTTGGTGTCTAATATTTCAAAGAGCTTTCAACAGGTCGGACAGGAACTGAAATTCAAGTTCTATTATCAGCTAAGCTAAATTTGAGGTGCATCAGAATTTCTGAAAATTTCACACATGACCCATTCGTGTAAATGAGAAACATCTAGGTCTGCAGTACAAATAATTGATAAGTCCTTTTTTTGGTGACTTTTTAAGTTAAATGCAAACCTCAGTAACATACAAAGGCAATCCTGCTGTGTAACTAGGGATATTAGATTATTTGGGACCAATGTCATTTTTGAAATGCTTTTGTTTCTTACCTGTAAGAAAGCGCCAGCCAGTCATTACTCCACATTGATATTTTCATCATGGGATTCTCTGGTTAAGCCATTATTTTTATTTTTACATCCTGATTCACATGCCAGGAAGAGATGACAAGTAGCTGTCTTTCTGAAAGATCTTTAAAAACAATGGAGTAAAAAAAAAAATGCAACCTAATTGAAATGTAAGTAAGGTACATAGATAGATATTTTCCAAAAGAAGACATACGGTTGACCAGGAGACATGTGAAATGTTCAACATCACTAATTACATATGAATATGAATTCAAACCCCAGTTGGAAAACATCTCACACTTATTAGAGTGTCTATTAGCAAAAGGCCAGATAGGAAATAGTCAATATGTCAAGAAAAGTATCCCTTGGACAATACTGATAGGAATATAAGTTCACATACTCAAAATATTTGGAAATTCTTCAAAAAATTGAAACTAGGCCAAACCTAGAGATATGTACCTCTAATCTCAGCACTCTGGGAGGCTGAGCAAGAGGACTGAAAATCTAAAGCAAAGTCTGGGCAATTTAATAAGACACTGCCTCAGAATATCAATGTAAATATAATAAAATTAAAATAATATGAAGTTTATAACTAAAAATAAAGGGCCGTATGATCTAGCAATTCCACCATTGTGTCTATATCTAAAGAAAATAAAGCCAGTATGGC
>PVIR01020366.1:0-30701 GCA_004026965.1 Petromus typicus
GAACTGTGAGCCAATGACTCAGTGCCGGGCCATCTATTCTAACAACTGAAAAGAGATGAAGGCGCAATGGATGCTTTCCACACGTCAGCTTGTTCCTTCTTCCCAAGTGCTGGCTCTTATTTCCTAGATCCAAGTCATCCTCAATTGTGTCGGAAGTTACTAGAAAATCCCTAAATGCCTTCAAGTAAAACTATCTCCTAAGAACATGTTCTCTGATTCTGAAGCCAGATGCCCTTCTTTGCAGCTGTGGAGCTGTTGATCAGCTTTCTGTTACTGTAACAAATACCGGAAATAACAGCTTACAGACAGAAAAGGTTGGTTGCCTCGGTGGCTCAGGGTTATGGAATTTCTGGCCCATGGCTTTGGCACCACTGCTATGGGTCTGAGGCAAAATATCACTGAAGCAGTATGAGGTGGAGCTAAACCGCTGATCTCATGGTCAGCAAGACAGGAAGAGGAGGGGAAGGGGTGAGGTCCCAACCCCACCCTGGAGTCCCACCCCCCCCATGACCTCACTTCCTTCCACTCAAAGATTTCCCGGGCCGGGATATAGCTCAGTGGTTCCGGCACCCGTCTTGTAAGTGCAAGGACCGAGGTTTGATCCCCGGTAACCACATAACAATACTGGGCGTGGAGACTCACCCCAGCAGCAACCAGTACCACACACCACAGTGCCAGGCGTGGTGGCTCACGCCTGTAATCCCAGCACTCGGGAGGCAGAGGAAGGAGGATTGCTGTGATGTGAGGTGGAGGCTGAGCTCAGGGCCAGCCTCAACTACAAATTGAGACCTTGTCTCAGAAAAAAAAAAGATTTCCCCCACCTCCTAACAGCATCCCAGGCTGCGGAGTATGCCCTTCATACAGAGGAATTTATCCAAACCTTAGCACGTATCTTTCACCTTTTTCTCACCCTTTTGGAAGGAGCTGAAGGTTTATTTTCTGTTAGACTCTGAGGAGGTGAGCGCAAGGGCTCCTGCCCAAATACTTCAGCCCAGTTAAGCAAAACCTTTAGAACTACCATAAATAACTAATAAAAATTATGTTGAAGAGGAGTATAATTAATGTTTCTGGTGAATTTATAAAGTGAAAAAAGCATGTTACCAAATTTCCAAATGTGTAATATTTTAAAATGTGCACACCCACTCACATACACATAATTTATGTGTGCTTAAAAAAGGAATACGGGTCATTGTAGAAAAATAGAAAAATACAGACAAGCATAAAGAAAAGAAAATCAACCCATAATCTTACCACCCAGTGAGACCTATTAGGAACATTATGACTTACTTACTTCCAGTTTTTCTTTGTATAGATATTAAAATTTGTTTATAATTATTAATCATTCAATTATAAATTTTAATTACAATTTACTATGGTAAACTGTCCTATGTTTCATTTTGAATTCTGCTTTCAACACACCTTTTAATATCTTTCTGTGAACATTCTTCCTTGGGAATAACATCACCATTTCCTCCCCCTCCTCTACTTCTGCCTACCCTCCTCCCCCCACAGTTGCCATGAGGGCAAATGGAGACTACACTGGAGAAATTCTCAGCACAGGTCTAGCCCCTAGGAGGTATCTAAGAAATGGTGAGATTTTAGACATAGGGCACTGGAGCCACATCCGCATCCTGAGCTCAGAGCAGACATCACTAATCAATCACAGCACTGTTTTCTGCCAAGCCAGGAAGCCCACAAGTGTTTCTTTACTCTACACAGAAGGCATCCATACATTTGACCTCTTGACTAAATCCTGGCTTTGAAAGGACTGGTTCTGATATGCTTCAATTCACTTTTGCCCTGGGACTAAATCACCACTAAGAGAAAATCCAATTTCTAGCGCACAATGAGTGTACAGTTGGATCTTTTATATTTAGCTTGGACCTTCACTCAAAGCACCGCAGAACACATATGTGATAGCTGCTTGCATCAAAACTTTGAGTTAGGCATTCAGTAGATGAGCCACCTCTGCCACATGATCAGCAGTAGGGCAGAGTCCAGCACCGGATCAGTCCCTCGATACCTGAGTCACTGAGACATAGGTTATCATACAAACATCACACCAGTAGTGGAACTGTCCACTCCTCTGAGCCTGAACCTCCACAAAGCTCTCTGATGTAAGGATAATTCAATTCCAAAGTGGGCCTACCATGAAGTTATTCAACTAGAAAATTACAAGCCATAGCAAAGATGCATTTCCATATAAATGTCCAAAAACAAATCTAGCATCAACTGGCCTGAAAGAGAGGGGGACAGACAGCTTGGTGCATTTTAACACCTAATTGATCGCTCTGCTAACATCTCTCTTTGGTTACTGTGACAGCTGCCTCAGCCAGGAGGTGTTACAAGGTGACATCTTGCAGGAAGGGTGGCACAGGAGAGGCACAGCGGGGCATGCTGTGCCACACACATACCTGCCACTGCTGGCTGTGTAACAGCATCGATCTCTTCTCCCCATCCCCCACTGCCTGGCCATTGCTTGAGACAGTGAACATGTTCCAGAACCACTGTCCACTCGGAGTCCAGGACACTCACTCCTGGCTGCCTCCCAACCTGTCCTTTACTGGCTCCTCTCTCTTCTCCACCATAGAAGGCTTGGGCACAGCAGAGACACGCTGAGAATCCTCCTCAGTGCCCAGCCTGACTTTTTGCAGGCAAAGAAAAATGTCCCCAAGATGAACACGTGACTCCTCTGGGCCTTTTAAACCTAGTCTAGACCTGCTCTGCACAGGCTATTCTTTTTCTTTTCCCTCCTTCCTTCCTCCCTTCCCTCCCTTTCTCCTTCTTTTCTTTCTTTCTTTCTGGTACCAGGGATTGAACTCAGTACTTTGCACTTGGAAGGCAGGCCCCAGAACCAATGAGCTAAATCCTCAGCCCTGAACAGGCTATATTTAATGCTAGGAAGCCCTTGAAAACAGAACCCAGGGCAAAAAGACCTGCAGGGTCTACCACATTTCTTTTCTTATGGTTGCATACAATTTCTTATGTATGGCTAAGACTTGATATACCTGACTATCGCTAATACCCTCAAACACTCCAGACTAGAAAAGCAACATAAAATCAGCATTCTTTATATGGCAATATAAACATATGTCCCTAAATCTCACCTTCCACCACATCTGGGCCATGTCACAGACTGGCAGGGTTATATAGTTTCTTGTTATGAAACAGATAGAAGACTACTACAAACAATTCACCCATGCAGGTTAAATAACTATAACAAAGCAGGTGCTGACATACCACCAGCAGCTGCAGAAATGTCACTGGTTTACCATCCTGGCATGTGTTGCCTCCTTCCCTACAAAGCAACTACATGCCCCAATTTTTGTGAATGATCATGAATTCTTACAATAACCTGCTTAGGATTACTTATTTTGAAGTTTTATAGAAGTAAAGCACACTCATTTCTAATGGTTTTACATGAACTTCTTTTGTTTAATCTGTCTCAATGCCTCATATGCACTGCTATGTGAAGCAATACTGTATTTTTCACTACTGTATAGTATTCTGCTATAATAAATGTCTAGAATTTAACTTTCCATCCCCCTTCTACTAGTAGGCATGTGGAGTGTTTCCATTTGAATGTATGATAAATCCTGTTGTGATGGGTACTGCTGTGCATCTCCTGACAGCCAGGGGCAAGAGCTTCTCTATAATGTGCAAAAGAAATACGAACATTGTCAGAATCAAAGTGGAGTTTCTTCTATCAACCTTAACCAAAAAATGATGGAAATATTCTTACACATGAATATCTGATAGTATCAACCACAAAACACTGTGCCTGAAGAAGCTCACACAGCTTTATACAACTTTTTATAAAATGTCCTTTTGCAAGGCCATCTGCCCAGCACGTTCTGATCAGCCTCACACTGATGCCATTCTAGTTGCTAATCATAGTGATCAAGGATTATTGTTTCAAAACATCTGAGGTGGTCTTCTTCCTTTTTATCTTTAAAAACTTCCCCCAGGCTCGACCTCCTCAAATATATCCATGTCTTTTTTTTTGAGACAGGGTCTCGCTTTGTAGTTTAGGCTGGCGCTGAGCTCAGCCTCACATCACAGCAATCCTCCTGCCTCTGCCTCCTAAGTGCTGGGATTACAGGCGTGAGCCACCACGCCCGGCACTGTGGTAAGTGGTACTGATTGCTGCTGTGGTAGGTGGTACTGATTGCGAGTCTCCACACCGGGTATTGTATGTGATTACCGGGGGATCAACCCCGGGTCCTTGCACTTGCAAGACAGGTGCTTGAACCACTGAGCTAAATCCCTGGCCCAGCCCATGTCTTAATAGGACATACTTCCACTGCAACATTGTGCTGTTCCAGTAAACACAGTATGCTTGAGAGACACTTCCTGCTGGAGGTAGAATTGCTGGAGCCCAGGAGCATGAGGATATTCAATACTACCAGGTCCTTACAAACTGTTTTCCAGAGAGGTTGGATTAGTTGACATCCCTGTCTGTGGTGGACAAGCATTTTTCCAGCCCATGCCTGCGCCAACACTTAGTAATGTGAAACTTTCAGTTTTGCCAGAGGAACAGGTGTAATGGCGGCTTGTTGATTCCCACTTCTTTGGTAGTCGGTGAGGTTAAAGCCCCTCCATCTATACCTAGGAGGCTTCTGCTTCTCACCACCAGCCTCATGCACCTTTCTTTCCTCTCTGCCTGTTGAACCCCTCTACTCACACTGCAGCACCCAAAGCAGATGAACACTAGGGACATCATCCTTCTGGGACTCCCAGAGAAAATCAGTCCTGATGACCCCAGGCCTGACTATGTCACCATCTCTGGCCACCCTGGGCCAAGAGAATCCATTTCCATGTTGTTTCTGCAGCACATGACTGCCTCCTTAGTTTTCCTGGTGTTTTGTTTTGGTTTTTTTTGAGACAGGGTCTCTCGCTTTGTGGTTCAGGCTGGCCCTGAGCTCAGCCTCCAACTCACATCACAGCAATCCTCCTGCCGCTGCCTGCCAAGTGCTGGGATTACAGGCGTGAGCCACCACGCCTGGCACTGTGGTATGTGGTACTGGTTGCTGTGGGGCGTGAGTCTCCACGCCCAGTATGGTATGTGGTTACCGGGGATCGAACCCAGGTCCTTGCGCTTGCAAGACAGGCGCCGGAACCACTGAGCTAACTCCCTGGCCCTAGTTTTCCTGGTTTTGATCTCTCAGAACAGTGCTAGCATAGAGTGGCTTCACAAGAGCTTCCTTGGTGGTTTTCACAGGCTGAGTTCTTACTCTGTCCAGCACAGTAGCTTCAGTGGGAAAAGTCTGGTCTGGGATAAAAAGACAGGTCTGCACACTTCCTCAGCTCGTCCCGAAGCGGATTCTTAGGCTCTCCTCACCAGGTGGCACATCTCTCTGGGCTCCCACCTTGGGCTTCCAGCTCTCTGCTCTGCACCACATCCTTCGCCTATGCCCCGGGCTGCTCTCCCACGACCATCCTGCACCCTGAAGCCAAGCACTTCCAGGCTGGGTGGCTCCTCCCCATCCACATTTCTTTTACATCCATCTTTTATTCCTTCTGTTCCCACCCCCGGCCTTATTACCCCAGACCTCAGCAATGACAGCAGCCTCCTAGCCCGACACCCTGCCCCCGGCCTCACCCACTCAAATCTGTGCTTGCACAAATTCCATCTCTCTTTGGTACAGAGAGCCAAACACTGCCAAGGGCTCAGCTCTGCCAGTGCGTCTATTTTCACCCTGCACCTGGGCCACTGACCTTTCCTCACATCCCACACGCCTCACCTGGGCAGAAGTTTCCCACTGTGAGGAGTCTCTGCTCTCCAGTCTCCCTGAGCACCCGGCCACCAGGGAGGATGGAGTGGCCAGGGATCCACAATGAACTGAGACCACAAAAGCCGTGGCCATGCTGGAGGTAACAGAGAGAAACTGAGAGCCGAGCAGGAGACAGGTGGGGAGCAGAGGTTTACCAACACTGTCACAGGGGTGAGGTGGTGGTGAAGCCCAGCACCGATGTGATGCGCATCCCTCGGCCCACACTCACTACTCTCGAAAACCTTGGAATATTCCAGAACATTCAGACACCAAAAGGTCTGAAGGAGCCAAGGGAAGGACCTCACACCAGGGAGTACCCGTTTATGTAAGGACTGATCAATCACCTAGGCAGATCTTCCTAACAGCCCTGTACTCTCAAAAGTCATCGCTGTAATGTAGAATAAGACACCTTATCCGGTTCAGAATTTCAGATGTGCAGCCCTAATGGCAGGATGTGGGTCCTGAGGAGGCGGCTCTTAGCTCTGTTACCTCATAGCAGAGAGCTATGTACTGGGGGGTACAGATGGCAGCAAAATTCTGTCTTGAGCCAGGAAGCAGAGAGAGCTGGTGGGGTTTCCCAGGAGCTGCCATCTGAGTGCATGCCCCCCCCCATGACCTAAGGATCCCTCACTGAGCCCCACCCCATAAAGTTCCCACCACTCTGCACCCAGAGCCTTTAGCCACCTATAGCAAGATTTCCGACTACATAACCTCAGCATCAGTTTCTCAGAGGAGGATACTGAAGCTCCAAATGAGAGATTATTTGCCAGTAGTCACAGGAATTTGGTTCCACTTGAACTTGACTGTGTTTTACCCACTTCACCACAGCACCCAGCAGATTAACTCTGAACACGGGCATATGACTTCTCAGAACCTACTCTGTTCTTTAAGTTGGGAAGAAAGAGGTTGACAAGACCATGGGTTTGAGAGGCACCTGGTTGATGGCATATTACTCTGGGTTATGTGCATCCTTATATCATTTCTTAAAATGAGACTTATGTAAATAAATGAGGTTGAATTAATGAAAGCAGCTCATGAGACAATACTGTTTCCCACTTTATGGCTACTGGCTCCTCTCTCTGCAGTTCACACAGCAAATCAGGCTCACGAGCTACTGTTGCTCATCACAGAATCACCTGAACAGAAAGGCCTTAATAATGTTTATTGAATGACCAAATGACCCCATGAGTTCCTGAGAATAATGAATACAGACAGCAGTCTCCTTATGGCAGACTAATATCAATATTCACGAAAAGAGGAGACGGTTCTTTTTGGCAGATGGCCCTATGCTCCAATCTCCCTCTTTTCCAGAGTGATAGCATTTTAGCAGGGCATATGGTGGCTCAGAGAGAGACCATATTTCCCAGCCTTCTTTGCAGCTAACCACGGCCTCAGTTATGCCAGTGGAACAGGAGTGGAAGAAATGGATGGGATTTCTGTGACACCTGCTGCCAATGCCCTGCTTGCCTAGGCCTGTTCTCTTTCTTCTTTCTATACTCTGGGGCACAGAGAGGCAATAACCAGACTGTCACTGGGTCCAGTTGGTGGCATCATGGCGGGCAGAAGCAGGGTCCCTGGCTGAATACCGGAAGCAGAGGGGTCTCACACACTTGGACAGCTCCCCTCTAGGCTGTTAAGTGAGGGGAAATTTTTTTTTTTCTTTTTGGTACCAAGAATTGAATTCATAACCCTGTGCTTGCAAGGGAGGTGCCAGAACCACTGAGCTAAATCCCCGGTCCTAGGGAAATCTATTTTTAACGTATTGAAGCTATTATACTTTGAGGTCTCTCTGCTACAACACTCAGCTTGAACCTTAGCAAACGAAACTATTCTCAGTAAGATCCTTCAGTATGGCACAGCCACGTCACCTAAATTCAAATCCAGGTTCTACTCCTTCCTGTGACTTTAGCCAAGTGGCTGAACTTTCGTTTCCTGATCTAGGAAATGGGGACAACAGCACAACCTGCAGTGAGAGTCAAATGACACAGATCGTTCACAACCAAGCTGGTCGCTGTGATTATCATCTTATCAATCAACATGTTTTCCTGCCAGGAGAGCCACACCAGCCACCTCTTACGGCTCAGTCATCTTGTCACAACACAGGTCCCCTCTGTGGTTAGCTAGTGTCTTCCTGTCACATCTGACCCTGCTGTCCTCCTCCTTCCGTACAAAATCCCTGGCCAGCCTGGCAGCGAGAACCACCCACCTGCCTGTCCCCACGTCACCCTTGGTGGCTTCCAAGAGTCCCCTGAGACTTCTCTCCCTTCTCTAAACTCAGTTCAGGGGCTGCTCGGCTTAGAACTGAGAGGCAAGCAGGGTGGAGGTCAGAGAGCAGAGGGAGCAGCCGATTTAACCCCCACTGTGACCCATAAAGAGGCAGAAACAATTGGCGGTGTTGTGAGGCGGTGCAGAGGAGTTAGGAAGGGGATCCGGATCAGTCGGAGTCCCCAGAATGGGATCTGGTGCTTTTCGGGGAAGGGCGAGGCTGGAGGACACAGAAGCACACGCAGTTCCTTCCTGTCCCCACTGTGGGATGCACCGCTTGGGGCTCCGCCAGACCAGACCAGGCCCTGTACCATGGGCCAAGACCAAACCTGCTTACTTTTCTGTTAATTTTAAATAATTTATGCCAGTCTGTGGTGTTCCATTATTAGCAATAGAAGAAGATCAGGACATTTACTAATTAAAAAGAGATAATGTTTCAGAATAAAGTTGAAATGTTTACATGTTTCATAAAGTATCTAGTTCCTTAAAAAAAAAGGTGTACATGTGGCCTGTGTGTGCATGCGTGCACGTGTGTGCGTGCGTGTGTGTGTGTGTGTGTGTATGGTACTAGGGCTCAATGCCAGGGCCTTTGCACTGAGCTACTTCCCCACCCCTTTTTTTATCATTTTTAGACAGGTTCTTGCTAAGTTGGCCAGGCTGGCCTCCAACTTGCAATCTTCCTGTCTCAGCCTCCAAGTATCTGGGACTGCAGGTGTGCCCTGCACCCAGCATAACATATCTAAAGTATACATTTATAATAAATATTTTACTTATATATTAACTATTTTCTTACATAATACTTAAATATACATATATTTTCTCTCTAGAGATGAGGCCCCGTGAAAGCAGCCAGAAGGCTGCTATGGTTACAGCCATACTGACAGGCATAAACAAGAGGACCCGGGCCCAGGTCCCCCTCCCCCACAGTTCTCAGCTCTCTTATTTCTCCATTAGTATAGAGACGAGGAGGGCTCTGTGTGGACCAAGAACTGCATCACATAAAGTCCCTCTTCTTACAGAGGAGTGTGAAGCACTGTGGAGACACCCACATCAGATGGCGGCCAGGGCAGGCACAAAGGGCAACATTCTGCCCTAGCCTTCACAGCAAAGAACTGTCCCTACAGTGCCCGAAAGCTCAGACTTTCAGAATGTAAAAGATGCCACCAGTACTCAGAGTAGACGGGAGGAGGAAGCTGTGGTGTTCTGTGGCACAGTGGAATGAGCAGAGGCAACAATGATGTACTGTATGCTTCTAAAAAGCTAGGAAAGGGGGCTGAGGATTTGGCTCAAGTGGTACTGTGCCTGTCTAGGAAGCACTGAGACCCGAGTTTGATCCCTGGTACTGCAAAAAAAAAAAAAAAAAAAAAGCTAGGAAAAAGGATTCTGAATGTTCTTCAACACCAAGAAATGATGCATGTTTGAGATGACAGTAATACTTTAGTTCTTGAATGCTTCTGTCTCCAAACAACTCAGTTCATAAACAGAGCACCTGGCAAAATTTTGTTCCTATTCACAGACTGCATCGGGCGACAGGTACAACTGTGGCCATTTTCCCTAGAGTTGGGGAACAAATTAAGTTCATGAACCAAGGTACTATTGAAGATCCTGATTGAACACTATTGAAAGATCACATGGAATCCCATAAACATGTACAACTTTAATGTGTCGCTTAAAAAAAAGCAAAAAATAAAATGTAGAAAATTTAAGGCAAAACAAAAGGAGTTGAAGAGAGCCAGGTGTATGCCGGTACCCCCAGCATCAGGGAGACCCACACCTGACAGTCGTTCGTAGGAGTGTATCACTCAGCAGCATCACAACCAGCCCGGTTTGTGCAAGGACATTCGGGGATATTCACACTGTGACAGCTCCTATTAACTGCATGAACCTTAGACTGTGTTCCCACAGCACTGGATGAGGCTCAAGGGTTTGACCAGAGAGGCCACTAAAGAAGGACAGATTAAAACAATGCTGAGATTCCACTTCACCTCAGAAAGAGTGGTCATTATCAAGAAATCACATAATAACAAGTGCTGGCTGGGGTGGGTGTGGGATGTGGGGTTTGGAGGCGGGAGCCCTGCTATGCCGCTGGTAGGAATATAAACTCCTATAATCCCTATGGAGATTCCTCAAAAAGCTGACACTACAAATTCCATTTGCCCCAGCAATTCCTCTTCTGCATATTTTCCTGAAAGAGTTACAGACATCATATTACATAATTATGTGTACACCCACGTTTGCAGCAGCACAACTCACAATAGCTAAGTCTTAGAAGTGGTCTGTATGTCTATCAGCTGATGAATCGATAAAGAAATTGTGTTTACACACAATGGAGTACTATTCTGCCACAAAAGAGAAATTGAAGGAGCCAGGGATTTAGCTCAGTGGTTTCGGTGCCTGCCTTGCAAGCCCAAGGGCCCGGGTTCCATCCCCAGTAACCACACACCACAGTGCCAGGTGTGGTGGCTCACATCTGCAATTGGAAGGAAAGCAGAGGCAGAAGGATTGCTTTGAGTTCCAGGCTCACCTGGGCTACACAGTGAGTTCAGAGGCAGCCTGAACTACAAAGAGAGACTCTGTCTCAAAAAAAAAAAAAAAAAAAGAGAGAGAGAGAGAAAGCAAAGTCATTTATGGGAAAATGGATGCACCACAGGACCCATAATGGTAAGTGAAATAAATCAGACACATTGGCTTAAATATCACATGGTTTCTCTTATATGAGAAACTCAAAGTATAAATCATGAACAAAACATAAAACAGATAATAGGAAAGAAGGAGATAGATCTTTCTCACGTAGAAAGGGAACCAAGGAATGGGAAGAGGGGATAAGAAAAGGAATTGTCTTGCATCCTGCATGGCGCACCAGCTCCACACGGGAAATGTAAACCGCATGTACTGCAAACGTGCACTGATAATAAAGACAAAGAATAGTTTGGCCAGGGCAGACTCCCCTCCCTCAGGGACATATCTGCTTGCTGCCAATAAAATCCAAGCAGAAAGGTGCGGCCCCACAGTCCCGGTGCCCAAAATGCTAGGATAATGAGCAAAGCTGACATCCTGGGCCCCCTGATTCAGCTTGATTACCCTCTCCCTCATCTCCCCTTCCTCCTGCAATCTTCTGGAGGTACGGAAGACACGTCAGTTCCAGGGCTGTGAGATGGATAATCACCCTCCACAAACTAGGTTAGAAACTTATGCGGAAATGATGACTCCTGCCTCCAACCAACTCCCTGCACTTTAGGGGCGGCCACCTCCACAAGTGATTTGTTTTTCCCAAAAGGGCAGCTCTGGGCCAAAAGAGGTGAGAGCTGAAGGCCAGCCTTCATCAGCATGTGGAATCTCTCCAGGGCCAGAGAGGATCCTCAGCCAAAGGGCACCTTGGGGCGGGTCAGATCAATATTTTGAAGTAGCCTTCTGGGAAATCACTATTGGTTGACGGGTGGTGTGACTTGTAAGCTGGTCCATTAATGAAGAGCTCAAGAGCTGTCCCCAGATTCCGGTAAAGGATGGCCCAGGGCCAGATGTTGGTGGACTGACCCAGCCTCCATGGCCTCCAGCGCCAGCCCTCAGTGCTAAGCAGGAGGTCTTTGTCTGCTGTGCTGGGAAGTCCATGGCTGTCCACTTTCCAGCCACCTGAAGGCACAGCTGCCCCCAAGCCCTCCTAGGCACCAGCCAACCTCATAGCCAACCGCAAGCGGTACACATGCCATCTGGGACACCTTACTGTGCAGAGGGCTCTGCAGGCAAAGATAACGTAGCTCCGCACAGCTCCTGAAAGGTGAGCGCACATTATCAGAGCCAAAGGCACCTCTGAGGAGCCACCATGGTGTGGATGGCAAAGGCCTCCGCCTTTCCTAGCTGTGACGAAGAATTCTGTTGTAGAGAACAGGGAGTCTTCGGCTGTGAGATGCATAGAGCCAGTCTTGCTCAAGACGCGTTAGTGAGGTTTGGTGCCCCTGAATCGAAAGACATCAAAGCACACCAGGAGAATGTTACATAATCCCTGGCATCTCGCACCAGTCTTCCGGTAAATAAGAGACAGCCTGAACTCAGGGCCGATCTGCCCCACACGCCTCGTCTCCCCTTTCAGCACCCACAGGCACAGGGCTTTCTGACAAGTCCTGCGTGGAGCTGGAACCCAGCACCGTGGTTTTTCTTTCTTCCCGTGGTCACTTGCTATTTGCAGTGTGTGACTGAACACTGGTGTCTGGTGTCATGTGTTAGGATAAACTCTCTTCTTAAAATAGACTGCATGTGAAAAAGAAAAGGAGCTGAATTTAAAAAAAACTAAGGAGAAACAATGTGGAGATAAAAGAGCTGTGGGAACAGATCCCAAAGGTGGCAGGTGAGCTGCCGAGCCCTGGGAAACAGCACGACTGGAAGGAGCTGGCTGGGCCAAGACAGTCTTGGGGGAGGAGCTGCTGCCATTTGATGAGCCCTGGACAGAGAGGGGGGCACTCCCCACCCCCACCCAGTGCCAGCCAGCAGGTCCCCATCCTGAGCCAGCTGAAGGTCCACACGCATGCGCATATACAACACAACTGGTTTTATTGCAACAATGGAGTAAAAAACCCTCAAATGAGTAAGGGGGCTGTTCTAGCAGGGAGACATGGCAATTGCTGGGCCAGCCCAGCCCTCCTAGGAGGCAGTGGTGAGGGTTCCTGGGGGAGTCTGTGGGCACCAGAGCCCTACAAGTCACCTTCAACTGCATGAGGGGACAAAAGGCAAAGCATTCCACACAGACAGGAGGGAGGCAGCGTGGGGAAGCCCACTGCTCCTGCCCAAGAAGATCTTGGGGAGGACAGGTCTATGCGACACAGGGATGCATGGAGTTCTTTGTAAAGGTTCTGCTTAGAAAGGCAGCTGCAGACTATTTCAGACCAAAACACACCAGGAAACAGCAGGTAGAGGTGCTCAAACAGGGAGGCTCTGGGTGAGGAGCAGCCCCAGCCTTCCTATATGGGCGAGCTGCCTCCATCTTATGTAACACTGTGGTATTTTTTTTTTCTTTTTTTTCCTGGAAGGAGAACAGCATGAACTCCCCAAGGCTGCAGATGGCTCTGAGTTCTTCTGGGTGGTAAAATGCCAAGAGGATAGCAACGACTGATTGGGAATTTATTGGGAGAATGGAGAGATGAGACCAGTGCAGCAACGCATTTGGAAAAATGGCTACCACCTTACAGACACAATGAGACTAATGGATTCCATCATGACTGAATACACAGCTGCAGCAACACTGTGAGCTGTGCTGGTGCCCGCACTGTGAGGCTGGACAGAGCACAGACTATGGCTTACATCACAGGTCTGCCACTCCTATACACAGGATCTCAGCCATGGTGCCTTTCCAAGCCTCGATCTCATCTGTAAAATGGGTTGTCATATCTACCACTCAGGGGTTGTCAGGTTAACTCAACTTTGTGCACACAACTAGGTATATGCACGGTTTCATGAGCATTGCTCAGGCAGAGCTAAGTGCAGAGTGTGAAGGGTCCTTTCAAAGCAAAAAGATTTGGGCTCAAGTCCTAACCCTGCCACCCATGAGCATGTGGCTGAAACTCACTTTCTACAGCAATCAAGGAGCAAGAATGATGAAAACCACACATTGGTGCTACGAGACTCAGGGAGGTAAGGTGAAGAGGTATCCAGCAACATAACAGACCTCCTGAGACCCGCTTGCTTTCCCTGTCCAAAGCTACTCTAGGCTTAAATATAAATTGTTATGAACAGTGAGAAAGATATATAGAATGCGTAATAAAAAACCATGATGAATGTCCACAATTTTTAAATGTATTACACCGAAAGACATATTGCCATTAATCCTCCTTCATATCTTCCCCCTCACATTCCACACACTTCTCCCCTTATGCCTGCTACTTCTTATGGCAGTTCTGCACACACTCTTGGGGCTTGCTGCCTGCCTTTCTCCCCACAGGCTGAGCCCCTGGAAGACAGTGACTCTGAGGTCTTAAAGGTTTCTCCATCCCCCGTGATTCTGCATAAAGCCTGTCACAGAGCTGGTGTGCAGGAAATACTTGTTGAATTAAGCTAATGAATGGATGGTGGATAGATGGACTAAAAGATGGATGGATGGGAGGGTGGGCTGCTGATGGATAGATACATGGACAGATGGATGGATTGAGGGTAGATGGGCCAATGGATGAGTAAGTCAGTTAAAAATGGAGAGGTAGATGAACAGACTAGAAATGGATAGACAGAGGTATAGATGGATGATAGATGGATCGCTGGATAGGTTGGGGGGATGGATGGGTGAATGGATAAGTGGATGGATGGTTTTAGCTATATATATATTGCTTCTTCCCTTGAAGGAGATGCCCAGGCCAGTTGCTGACCTTCAGGAGCTTTGTTCTGGTGGCCCCTCTGTTCCTTCTATGACATTTTTCTCCTACTCTCCTCTCTGCCTTTACATGAATTTTCTATAGGCGTCTGCCCCGGAGGTCTCTGCTCTTCCTCCATGCTCCTGCCAAAGGAGTCTCAGCAGTCACCCACTGCCCACAGGTTCAAGTCCACACAGGCACATGAGGCCCTTTCCAGCTCTTTGCCTGTGCTCTGACCATTTGTTGCGATCGCTACCAAGTCTTCAGGAGCTGTCCAGTCCTTCCTGGAATCCACTTCCTTTTCATGCAAATCCCATTCGATTTCAAGACCTGCATATACCTTCCACAGCCTTCCCTCAACTGTTCCCTTTGGAAGATGTTAGCTATACAGAAAAGTCTAAAGAGTAAAATGAAAAGTATCTGTTACAATTCCACTACCACAATCATATTTCCAGTCTTTCTCCTGGGATTCTATTTCTAATACAGCCGACATCACAGAATGTCCAGGTGCTGCTTCCCCCAGTACAATGGGTACAGAGGGGCGAGACAGACAGCCAGGTGTTGTTCCTGATCATAGTGGAAGAGGATCCATTAGGAATGATGTTGGATGTGAGGTTTTTATAGATGTTTTATCAAGTTAAGGGAGTCCTTTCTGTTCCTAGCTTTCTGAGTGTTCTTAATCAATAAAAGGTATTAGATTATGTTCACTATTTTTTTGCACTGATCAAGAAAATCACATGGTTTTGTATCTTATTCTACTCATCTGGTTAATTGCACTCATGTGTTTTCAGCTATTAAACCACCCTTGCATTCTTAGAACATGTCTCATATGGTCATAGTGTAATTTTTTTAAATGTTGCTGAATCCATAGTGCTTTCTTTTAGCATTTTTAGTGTGTTTGATAGTATTTTATGTGTATTTTGCATCTATATACATGAGAGTTAGCTTCTTTTTTTGTGATGTCTATTTTGTTTTGGGTATCCAGATAATACTGGCTACTTAAAGTGACTTGGGAGATGTTCTTTCTTTTTTGGGAAAGAATTCACATTAATTCTTCATAACATGTTTGGGAGCTTTCAACAGTGAAGCCATCTGGGCCTTGGCTTTCCTTTGTGGTAGTTTTTTTGTTGTTGTTGTTGCTGTTTGCTTACTAATTCAGTGTTATTACTTGCTCATAGTATTCCTTTCTAATGCTTTTTATTTCTGAAAAATTGGTAATAATGTCTCTCTTTCAATCCTGATTCTAGTAATTTCAATCTTCTTTTTGTCTTGATCAGTCTCGCAAAAGGTCGGTCAATTTTTGTTGACACTGTCAACCAACTTCTGGGTTTGTTTATTTTCTCTTGTTTTTCTATTCTCTAGTTAGTTAATTTCTGCTCTTGTCTTACTGTTGTCTTCCTTCTGCTTGCTTTAATTTTAAATTGCTCATCTTTTCCCACTATCTTGAGATGGAAGGGCATTTGCAATTTAGAAGAGAATTTTATGAACTTCTCAAATGATGAGCAGAGAGAAGGAAGGTCCCTCCTGCCTCCAAAGACACAGTAATTAATAGAGACACGGGGCCAGCAGCTCCACACACCCTTCCAGGATGATTTCTGTCCCCACTCCGGATAATTCAAACACTCCATGAAAACTGGGCTTTTTCTCCTGCTCCAGAGTCTCCCCGTACTGAAAAAACATCCTCAACCTCTAACATGGCCGTGGCCACCAAGGAGACCACATCCAGATTCATGATAATTCTCTCCCTTGTGACAGAGGATACTGCCTACACTTAGGCTTGTGCAGCAGTGCGGCTTGGATTTGAGAGGTGACATCACATATATTAACCTGGTTTCCCTCTCAAGACCTCTTCGCTCTGCTTTCTTGGGGCAGGCTCCAACCTCAGCCAGGCTTCTCCTCGTGATTCTGAGGCGGCAGCCCAGGCTTCACATTTGCAGACCCTCTATGGTAGGAGACAGAGAGAGGGGCACTGAGGAGATGATGCCTCCTACTGGCTCAGGCTCCATCTCCACCGCTGCCCATCATTTCCACCATCTTCACTCTTGGGTGATGTGAGCGAGCTCTGCATGCCTTTTGTCCTTCCCACGTATACTCCTTTATGTCTGCTGAGAGTATACCCACAGCCCAAATCTCAGCCACTCTTCCATCTTTTGCATACTTCTGGCTGGAAGAAGCAGAGCACAATGGTGGCCGAGAAGAACAGACATCGCTGTACGTGAACCACAGTCTGCTTGGCAGGCAGACTTGAAGTGGGCTCGACAGTCTTATCAGGACCCCAGTCCTTTCCTCCACTCTTACAAGGCTGGAGTTGCAGCTGGGAGCTTCTGACTCTTCTCTAAGGCAGGAGATCTCCTCATTTTGCTTCTTCTTCTTCTTTTTTTTTTTTTTTCTTTTTTTGAGTCAGGAATTTGGTCATGATTTCTTGGCCCCTCACTGAGCAGGCAGCCTCAGAGAACACCATGGTGGGGTGTGCAGTACAGCAAAGCTGCTCACCTCCTGGTGGCCAGGAAGTGAGGAAGCTGTAAGGGACTGATCCCATTGTACCCTTCAAGGTCACACCGCCAGTGCTCTAACTTTCTTCTACTGGACACCACCATTTCCTCACTGCCACAGATCGGGACCAGGCCTTTATCACATGGGCTTTGGGGATCATTTAGGATCCAAATTGTAACACTTTGTCGATTTCTTTGCCCTAAAGCTGTCATAAAATACAATTGTCATTGCCATTGAAGCTACCCTGTCTGTAGTATTTTGTTACAGTGGCCCAAGCAGTCTGTATACCGAGCGATTTTAAGTCAGATTCCCAAGCCAGCCATATCAAACTCATCTGCCACTCACTGGAGACTCTTCCAAGATCCTCTGGCACTTTCAGAGAGTACCATACCCCTCCCCACCGCAAGACAATGCCCAAGTGGCTCCCTACTCCCTCAACGGCCCCTTGACACCCTCAAAACTCAGCTATGGTTGCCTTACCCCTCCCCACAGGCCCCAGTGTGGGATTCGCGGCACTCACAGGCGAACTCCCACCATGCCTGGCACAGCCTCCCTGACAAATGTGCAGAGGCATCTTCCAAGGAGGAGACAAAGCAACTTCATTTCTGTCTCCGAACTGAAGAGAACCTGATACAGACAGGCTCAGGACGAGCCCGGGCACACAGCAGGTACAGACTCCTCCAGGCCTGAGAACCCAGCCGTGTGCACCCTCCACAGGAGCTCGATTAATGCCTATCAAACCACCAGCCCTGAATCAGGAAAAGGAAGCAGACGCCACCTCCACATTCCAGGGTCCATGCTGACTGTGGGCTAAAAACAGAAAACACCCGCTGTTCCACAGCGCCCACGCGCGCATGCATTCCCACCTGTCGGCCTCCACGTTCAGGTTAAGTTGGTTAAAGCACAGCCACCTGCTCTCCGGTGCTGCAGGGCCTGATCTTACTGGGGTGGTGCTGACTCTGGGTTCAGGAGCTCTGCTGCCTGAAGTCATGTGGGACACTACGGCCGTGTTCACTGTAGGATTCACCCTATCCTGGTCCCCCTACTCCAAATGCAGGGTGGGTAAATCATACATGCAACAAACGTGTTTCGTTCCCCTATTTTGTGCCAGCCATGAAATTCTGAAGAGGCAAACCCTGGAGAAGATGGGATCAGACTGCACATGAACTCTGTCACAGAGAAGCTCATAGGTCATCATGCCACTGTGAGATGCAAATCTCTGGGGACTCACCACGAGGCCAGAGAGGTAGTCCTCTGTCTAAAATCCCTTATGAAAAGATGCAGTAATAAAACTGAACCATGGGGCGGGAATGTGGCTCAGTGGCGCTGCACCTGCCTCTCAAGCTCAAGGTCCTGAGTTCAATCCTCCTACCATACTAAAAAAAAGCCTGGACCATGGTCCCAACTCTTAGTATAAAGATCTTTGCCTGCACAGTAGATTTTTTAGAAGGCCACCAAATGTGTCCTCCTCTGTCCTGCTCCCTTAGCATGTCTGGGCCTTCCGAGCTGCCTCTGGGCTGGCCTCCTGACCCATATGGCACAGGTGAACTTGACACAGCACACGTAGGTCTTCACACGAGTCTGACGTGTCCTCCAAGGGCCTATGGCTTAAGGGCTTGGTCTACGCCTGTGAAGGCCGTGGAACCTTTAGGGGTGGGGCCTAGTGGGAAGGAAGTGAGGTCACTTGGGGTGTGGCCTTGAAAGGGATACCAGGATCTTTCCCCTCCCTTTCTCTCTTTGCTTCCAGCTGCCTAAGGCTCCTGTACCTTCAGCTGCGCTAAGCAACCGTGGACAGGAATCATCAGAACGGGGAGATGGGACAATAGGTACCAAAATACACGGAGGAGGAATAAATTCCAGGGTTCCTTAGCACAGGACAATGACTACAGTTCACAAACATTTATTACATATTTTACTACAATATTCCCAACACAAAGAAACAAGCGATGTTTAAGGAGACAGAAGAATTCCTCCTCCTGGTTTGATCAATACACGCTATATATATGTATCAAATTATCATGCTGCACTTCATAAACATGTATGACTATTGTGTGTCTACCTAAATAAGCCAGGAGCAGTAGTGCACATGTGTCATTCCAGTACTCAGCAGGCTGAGGCAGAAAGATCCCAAGTTTCAGGCAGGCCAGCCTGGGATACACAGCAAGTTCCAGCCAGCGAAGATTACAGAGTAAGACTCTGTCCCAAAATGAATCAGCTTATTAGCTTATTTTAATTCAAAAGTTACCATACAAAAAAGAGTTACACTGCAAATATTGTCACTGAAGTTTCACTTAAAAACCAAGTACCTGAATACTCTGTGCTATTTTAAAAAGAATTTCACCAACAACTTGTCCTTCTGGCTTTTCTGTGGAAAGCAAAAGGGACATCCTGCATCTCCGGAAGTTTATTAGAGAGTTTGAAATCTCACCAAAATAAAGCTGAGTTTTAACTGGTAAGAAAAAACTGTGTGACCTGAATCCTGGAAGAAACATGAATCCCGAAGGATTTGTTGTCGCTTGGGACTAATGTTTTCCTCCAGGGCAGAGGGAAGTAAGGGGTGATGGAGCACAAGCAGGCCCACAGCTGGCAGTGGAAGGGCCAGAGGACTGACCATGTGCCCAGCATGCCCCAATGGGACCCGCAAAACCACTCTGCAGGTGAGGTGCCGGGGCCTTCATTTTATAGAGCAAATCAAGGCAAGGCTGGCTGAGAAACTTTCCCATGATCCCACACATCGCCAGGGGGGACCAGGGCTCCTCTGGGGATCCAGCTCCCGCTACCCCTGTTCCCCTTTGCTCCTGACTGGGTTTTTGATCAGCACCATAGTGCCTCATTTCCCTCCGTCTTCTTCCTTCTCTCTTCCCTCCTCCTCTCCCTTGTTCCTGGGCATCCCTCACCCCACTCAGCTTCCCATTTCCCTAGAGACCTCCCGCGCTCCTCTTCCTCCTCCTATCTGCCCCATCCTCTCAAGCTCCCTGGGGCCCCCACTTCTCTCCAGCCCCTGCCCAGCCTCCGTGGGCATCAGGAAGTGCCTACCCGCCTCCCCCCACTCCAAGCAGAACCACCTGCGCACAGACACAGGCAAATGGCTTCGAGGAGAGAGGGAGCTGGAGAGCTCAGGCCTCTGCCAGCCCTGCCCCACACTGCACACTGGCTGCTGGGAAGGGCGCAGTCGGAGTTCAGCTGATAAGAAAGCGGGGGCAGCTCCAAGAAACAGGACGGAGGAGAAGAGATGTGATGTGACGGGCAATCCACATGCACTGCCCAGCCTCCATCTTTCCATCTGGATAATGGGAAGCCGGCCCAGAGCCTCAGGTCCAGGCTCTGTCTGAGTCTATCCTCTTTTGGGATGTAGACCTGAGCCATGGACCCCGCCCTAGGCCTTCTGGAAGCCCCCAAGGTCAGGTCGAGGCCACCACCCACAGCAACACCCTGGTACTCAAGCCTGGTATTGCTCATTCCTCTTTCCTTCCTCTCCTCCTTCCTTTCTGCTCCTTCCTCCTCCTCCCTCACCCCCTCGCGCTGCCTATCTCTCCCTTTTATTTTTATTAGACCACACTTGTAGGACATAATAACCACATCCCTAGTGGGGTGTTGATACAAGTGCATCACACGTCTTCGTTCTTTTTACAACCCCTTTCTTTCCAACTCTTAGTTCTCTTTCCATGTGCAAAAGATCTACCTGCTTCTTCGCTGTCATCTATTCATTATTTTGACCTTTACTTATAGTTTGTTTGTTGTATAAGAGAAACTACACACTGTTTAAACTTGGGTGGAACTTGTGTGGATTTAATTCACTTAATATTATAGTCTCCAGAAGTGCAACCATACTCCAACAGATGCCTCGAGTTCATCCTTCTTTATGGCACAGTAGTACTCCATCCGGTGTAAACGCATTTCCTATATCTACCTGTTGAGGGACACTGAGGCTGCTTTGAAGATTTAGCTATCACAAGGGGTGCTGCTGTAAACATGGTTGTGCATGGATCACTGTGCAATGGTACCTGCGACTCTTTGGGAAGACACCTAGAAGGGAATAGCTGGGTCAAAGGGAATTTCTAGTTTCAGTTTGTTAAGGATTTTCCATATTGATTTCTGCAGTGATTGTACGAGTTTACTTTCCCTTCTTTCTTTGCGCCCTCCCTCCTTTGCTTTGTCCTTCCTTCCTACCTTCCTTCCTTCCTTATTTTCCTCCTGTACTCTCCCCTTCCGTCCTCTCCCTTCCATCCCTGCCTCCCTCTGTCTCTCTCTCTGCCCTCCCTGCCTCCCTCTGCCCCTCTCCTCTGCCCTCCCTACCTTTCTCTGTCCTTCCCTTCATCCATCACCCTTCCTCCCTGCACATTCCTGGAACTGCGCCCCTGTGAACTCGGGGCGCGGCCCTCAGGGAAGGCGAGGCGAGGCTTGGCTGCGTGCTAAGGAGAACAGGTGCGCCGCCCCCTCCGGGGAAGGTAACTCGTCTGGGGACAGCTGCAGACGAGAGCTCAGAGCAGCTGCCACAGAGTGAGCTATCCGGGGCCCACGGCTTTGAGCAGAGCCCCCAACACACAGAGAACAATGTCACCCAGTCTCCATCAGTGACCACCACGGCGTCCCCACCCCCACGCCCCAGGGGCAAGGCTCTGTGGAATGCAAAGAGCCTCCCACCAAGAACCTTGGATGACCCTAAAATATGGGACAAGGGTCACCTTGTGATCTCAGTGGTTACATCGGGATCACTGCGCTCCGTTCCCCTGTGTATACAATGACCGACAGTTTGGTTTGCATTCACGGGCAAAGTGCATCTGGGATTAAGCCCTAACCCTAAAAGGTGCAGATAAACAGAACAGGCAGGACAAGGAGTGCTATTCAGGAAGTGGCTGGTCTCACTCTTTTGCTTCTTACCCTCCGCCGCAGAACAAAGCGAGATCTGTATCTGCACAACATTCTTACAGCAAGTGGAAGAAATTATCCCTTAACGAAGCTGTTGGAAAAACCAACTGCAAGAATAGCAGCCGGCCTTCCCTCTTGCCATCAAAAGATCTTTGCTATTCAGAGTCTTAAAAGAAAAAAACAACAACCCAGAAGAGATGCCCTATTTAAAAATAAGACAGTTCACTATGTGATCACAGAGGCACAAGAGCCAGCAGGAGAAATAACAGCTTCACAGGAGAGAAAGAAACTTTTGGAGATGCTGAAAATAGACAAGAGACTAGAGGTGCTACTAAGAGGTGGGAAGCTGATGTAAATTATGTCACTGCCGGGACTGGCAGAGTAGCGTCCATTTTCTCAGATATAACTGAAAGAGGTTTAACTGCTGACGCCCCACGGTGGGGAAAGTGGAAATCATGAGTCCTTTCTCCACTTTAGGGGAATCACCTGGGATCCGATTAAGGCAGTTTCCCAGTTGGCCAGCCACAGCGGGGCCACAGCAGGCTGCAGCGGCCCACGCTTCCCGCCCCCATCTGCCCTTACTGGTTCATTCCACACTGCTCCAATGGATGCCCCGTAGCATGTGGAGCCAGCACGTGTCCTCACTGCCACAGGGCCACCCAGCAGCTCCTGGCAAAGAGTAAGCTCCCTGTGCCCAGGGAGGGCACTGGCTCCTCCCTTCCCTGCCACTCGGTGAGACACCTGGGGTCACCCTTCCCTCCTCCCTCTAACCCCTGGGGTCCTACTTGCACACCTCTATTCGGGTGCTCCTTTGGTCTCCTCGGGACACCAGTGAGGACAAGGTATTTGCACCATGTAGGTGCAGGGAGACAGGATCTACGGAGCGAAGATGATGAGTGGAAGCCTGGCTCAGACGGAGACACAAGAGCAAGAGGAGCCACCCTGTCCACCTGCTCTGGCCGGGGCTGGCCCAGCTGGACACTGTTGAGCTGGACATCAGGCTCTCTGAGTCCCGGGTGCTGAGTTTGGAAGGGCTGTATGGAGAGATGGAAATATCTCTTCTGCTCCTTCTACACTGAAGTGGGGCAGGATAGAAAAATAAAAATAGGTAGAAGGGAGACAAGGAAGTTGTAAGTTTTTAACTGTAATTCTGAGATAACTGTCACTTCACAATGCAATCAAAATTACTCCAGATCACAGTCTTTTTCACCCCGCGTGCCTTTTGCTCCAGCTCCTCATTCTCAAATTCCTGAGTCTTAAAGATAATCTGAGTCTATAACATCAGCCAGTGTTTCTTCTCAAACTATAAACCTCCAAATTCCAAAGACTTCTTCTCTCCAATAAAACAGTACCCGGAGGATTAAATTGGGCGCCATAGCTCTAAACTTCAGACACAGGCAAATGGCTTGTCTGCAAACCTAGTCGGGAAAGCCAGGCTTTGCTTTAGCCCATTCAGGAGCACTTCCTTGACTCCACCCAATGAATATGCCTTTGTCTTTCCTGAAATTCCTCTCCATGATGAGTCAAGAACCAATTGAGGCAAGGCAAGGTTCTTTTTAGGGCGAGCTCCTTGTACCCCATTCAGCAACACAGGTGGAGCCTGAAGAAGGTCCCCAGAACCCTTAACCCACCCCATAAGCAGGAAGGAAGACAGGTTACTGAGTACTAGGCTCACATCCCAGAGGACAGCAGAAGCCAGCCTTACCTGGGAGATGGAAATTCCCAAAAGATAGAGAAGAAGAATTTTGGTGAGTCAGATAGTGAGAACTAGTTTGGATCCAGATGGCCCAGTGGGGCCTTTATCTCTGGAGCCTCTGTGCCACACCCAAGAAGCCCGTGGCTGATATGAGAAGGACATTTTGAGAGTGGTAGGAAAGGAGAAGTTCTGTGCCATTTACAAATATCTCAGTTTCCTACAAAAGGGCTTTTTTCCAGTTAACTTTGCACAGGTGGGACAGTGACCCTCAAAGAAGTGATCAATATGGCTCAGGGAAGGACAGAGCTGGGGGGTTGTCCCTTGGGAACAGGAAGTGACCGGCCGGAAATTCCTGAAAACCTCAGGGCCACACCAGGGTAGCGACAGCTCAGCCAGGGACTCTGGGGAGTCTGGCGATGAGGAAGTCATGGGAAGGCCACGGGGTTATAGAGGAGGAAGCCACCGACTGAAGCCTTGTGTAACAGAGGAAAAAAGGGCAGGGCAGCCAGACAAGAAAAGGGACTTCCGTTTCACCCGGTCTCTGCAGACTCATGGCCCCAGGGTGTGCCTCAGGACAGCCCGTACCTAGGGGCACCCGCACGTTCTGAGGCAGCCCCTTCCTTCAATACCGCAGTCACCACCGAGGCCACAGGAAGAAAGCACAGCTGCTCTTCAGCCCCCAGACCCTGTATGCGCAGGAGGAAGGGCAGGTGAGCAGGGGAGATGACCGAGAAGACCACAGCCTCACGCCTCCCACGCATAGGTCTCCGGCACAGCAGCAAAAACTGCCTCCTACCTCGCTCCAGTCCTAGCTCTAGCCGGCAAGTCAAAGCCTTCCAGGTCAGAGGAAATCAAAGGAGGGCTCTGCACAGTCCAAGACAGCGAATCAGTGGTGTTTGCTTTACATCTCCACCCAACAATGTGATTTAATCACTTGTCAAGTGGCCCCGAACAGAACAAGTGGCCTCATCGCCAGACTCCCCAGAGTCCCTGGCTAAGCTGTCCCTAGCCTGGTGTGGCCCTGAGGTTTTCAGGAATTTCCGGCTGGTCACTTCCAGTTCCCAAGGCCACCTTCACTGCTCTGGGTGTGGCTAAGGAGTCTTCGGCAGTTAAATCACTGTACTTCCTAGGGACTAAAGGCCACTTGGTAAGTGGCATACAAGGGTACTAAATATTACTTCCAGCTCTGCAGCCCAAGATGCTGGGCATGGAGGCACAATGACAACATCGTAGAGGCTGAGGCAGGAGGGTCACAAGTTTGAGGCCAGCCTGAGCTACACAGCAAGACTTTGTCTCAACACACAACTGAAAAGACCCATACTCATGGCTCTGCCACCAATAACAGGGAATCTATTTGCCTGAGAATAGTGTTTTAAATTTCCCACATACTGAAGCTGATAAGGCAACTGGTCACTCGGGATGTAATAAAATCTCCCTCCTAAAATTGGTTCATCTATTTCATCCCCAGTCCACTTCTAGTATATTATGAGCAAATACTGATGGAGAATTATTCTACTTGTTTTTACTCTAAATGATCTGTCTTCTAACCGCAACTATCAAGACTAAGCAGGAAAACTACCTGTGGGGACACAATCTGCCATGCTCAGTAGCATTAAAAAAAAACAGCTGGCTCTGAGTCAAAATAATTGGGAGCAAATCCAGCCTCTGGCACCTGGGTCAACGCTTTATAACTTTGGGAGGCATTTACCTCTTGTGGAAGGCAGTAATAACAATATAGCTGGGCATGGTGGTGTACACCTATAATCAAGGCACTGGGTTTAATCCCTAGCACATGTGCACACATGCACACACACACACACACACACACACACACACACTCTAGTAAGGGTCTCAGAGATTGATGAGAACATTAAATGAGAGTGTTGATACAGGGTCTAGTCTGATCCCAGGACCTACCTGGCACTCAATTAAAATGAGATACACCGGAAGCAGCATGATATTCATTGCTGTTGTAAATAGTCCTCTACCCAATGATGGGTAGAATTTTCCTTGACATTGCTAAATGGAGGGATGAACCAAGACCCCAGCCTGTTAGGAGCATCAGCATGCTGGTTGGACAAACATAATGACTGGCATGAGAGGCACTGCTTTCCTCCTCAGTGTCCAGCCCAAGGGGGCTGAAATTGCTGTCCGGAGAGCAGGTTCAGCCGGTTCGCCAGCTCTCAGCTGCCACCAGGAACTTACAAGCTGTTGCCCGTAGCACCTGCAAGGCTGGTCTTGGACCCTGGGTTCCGCCCCCTCGCAGGCCCTTTGTGGAGCAGTTTTTCACCCAGAAAACCAACCCAAATCGTACCTAGTGAGGCTCCATGCATACACAGACCCTTCCTGGTGAGACAGCCCACAGGACTCCAGGGACCTTTGAGGGCCCAAGGCCTCTGTCAGACAGAGCAGGATGTCGCAGGTGGAGGCCAGATGAGGCAGCCCCTGGTCAGCATGGCGGGCATGGGAATGGGTCAGTGGGTCACTCTTTGCTTTCTCCCTTTCTTCTGAACCAAGAGGAGGCAGGATTATGTGGGGGAAAGCTCTGGCTGCACCAAGGAGAGGGAAAGGGCCTGGAGCAAGGGAAGTGAAGACCCAACATGGCCCTTTCTTTTCGTAGACTCGAACTAGATGATACCATGCAGGCGATTGGGGTGGGGGCATATCTTCCAGACCATACAAGAGGAGAACTCTCGTTCTCCATCATTAACATTGGGAGAAACCGACACACCAGTTGGCACTACTGTCTCCCCAGACCACTGGTGCTTCCCCACCACACTGGCTGCCTCAACCCCTTCTCTTGGAGCCCAGACCTCCCTGAGATCTGGCACCACATGGTCCACTGGTCAGGCTAGCTATGCAGTGCTTTTAAAGACCCTCCCTGAAGAGGGAGCTCAGTGATCAGAGTCTTCTCTAAGGTTAAAGGCAGGACAGGTAGGCGGTGGGCTCCAGAGCCAGCCCACCTGGGCAAACCATCCCACCTTCACTGACCTCTGATCCTCTTCCAGAAGACGGGAATGACACTATGCAAAGTGTCAACTGAGTCGCCAATACAGGTGGATCTGTTTTTCTCTCAGTGCTCATGCCTTTATCATTTTTTGTCTTTCCTTGACTTTTTCCACACCATGTCTTTTCCACATCCTACAGCTCCGCAGTGACACCCCCCCCCCCCAAGGCCCTCAGGAAGCACCAAAAAGCAGGTGCTGCTTCTAAGATGCCGCAGCTCAGTTGCACCTCCAGGGCTGAGCTGCGGTCTCCAAGCAGAGCACAAGCACTGGGCAGGGAAAGCTGCCTGCAGGGCAAGGCGGGGGCAGGGGTGCCAGCCACCCCCAGTCCAGGGAGGGAAGCCAACTCGGCCATGAGCACCACTCCCAGCCGCCCTCTTTCTTTTATTGACTCCAAACTAGGACACCCTTGCAACACAACCGACAAAGCCCCCGTGCCTCAGGCTGCTCGCTCAACCCCGCGACTTTGAGTTCCCTGTTTGCTTTCTGTGTATGAACCAAGTAACTCACTGTAGAATGACTTGTTAGGAACCAAACCAGGATACCCACTAAGACAGCCAGGGAAGCCCAGCGAGAAGACAGCATGAACAGCATCCTGTGCTCAATGACCCTCCCTACCCTCCTCTCCTCCTCTAATACACACAGACACACATACATGTACACTCAGACACAAGTCCTTCTAAACTAGCAAGAGTTCTTATCTGCCTTTTGCCCACTTTGGCAGGGGCTAAAGAGAAAGTAATACTGAAAGCTGGTATGGCTGCCCTGGGGCTGTGAGTTGAGTCAGGACTTGTGCGCTGTTGATGTGCAGCTCCCAGAATACAAGCACCTTGCTGAAGATACAGGAAAAGGGCAGAGCAGTGGACGATTACACGGACACAGAGGGGAACGTGATCCACACCATCCCCCCCAGGAGACCAGAGGCCTATGGAACAGGTACACTGCCCTGGAGCAGGGGACAGGAAACCTTCACCCGTCACCAGGCCAACTGATCACCACAAACAGTCTTTCCCAGAATAACACAAACAAGCAGGGTTTTCCTCCTCTTCCCAGGAGGAGTGGAGCAGCAGAAGACCAGCTGTCTGGCTGTGTGCAGTCCCCACGCCAGCTTCCCACAGCAATGTGCGTCCCTGAGGGGAGGCATAAGGAACCAGAGAGTGCACACAGGCCCCTGATTCCGGGGACACCTGAAAACATCTCCAGAGGCTCAGAATTAGGCAGGAATAGAGTGCAAAGGTCAAAATAGCTACAGATCTCTACAAAGGCAGAGCTCCCTATCAATCAGGTTTTCTTAAGCATTCAGAAATTTTTCCATACTTGCTGGGTCTGATTTGAAATGAATGTCTATACAGCAAGAAATCAACTCCTGTGCAATAACCAAAGTCATGCCGAATTTTTGAAAACTGCAATACAGTACATCTGTCATCTCAACTGTCATGAAAAGAAAACTCTGGCGACTTAATTTTTAAGAAAACGGTAAAGTACAAAGCTCAGCCTCATTAAGGCTGCAGTGGTCAGGGTCCAAACAGCACAGGAAGTAGGTCTCCGACAAGGTGGCTCTACAGGCGGCAGAGGCAGGGACCGCTGCCAGGCGGCCTCGGCTCAGGAGCACTTACTTGGGAGGCCCGGTGGGCTTCCAGTACCGGCAGAAGAGGTACTGCCCTTCAGCGTTGATCAGGTGAGGGAAGTCCGGAATAGGACTGTTCTGCGGGGTCCGCCGCGGAGAGCCTTCCTCGGGCATCCTGGAAGGGTCTTCTAGTCCTGGCAAGAAAGGCAAACACATCCCAAAGTCAGAAACTCCTAGAGATAGGGAAGGAAAGCCTTGTGCAGAGTCAGGAACATTTTTTAAAGGCTCATTTTTTAAAAAAATCTCCATTTGTTTTTAAAAATTACATACATTTCTTGCAAACCTTCCCAAGACTGAAAAATCCCACTTGTTCTTAAGAAAATGCTCATTTTTATTTTTTTAAAGTGCCTCATTACATCTCTTTCCCCCCTTTCCCATCTGTGTTTATTTTAAATCATTTCAGGAAACTTCATCTTAAAGACTATTTTAGCTGTAATCAAGCGGAAATTGTAGTCAGCTCAGTGGGTACAAAGACCCAGCTGCAAGAAGCCCCATCTCCCTTAAGCCTCCGAGGAATCGTCTCCGGGGGGCACAATGACGAGGTGGATGAGGCTCCGGTTAATTCTCCTTTCTGAAACCCCAAAGATGCACCACAAACCTGCTTCCATTACGTCCTGGCTTTTGCATTCCACAACCGCCAAGCCTCGAGGATCACAGCCAGGCAAATAAGGGCTGCTCCCTCATCGCGGCGGTCACAGCAGCTCCCGCGCCCCGCGCCCCGCCCGGCGCCTGGCGCCCCAGATCAGGCTTCGGGGCTCCGGTAGGTGCTGCGTTCACCGACAGCCCCGCGGGCTCCCTTCCCTGCCGGGGCGGGCCCCGGGCGCCGATTCCCCACCACGAGTTCCTGTCATCACTTTCCCCAAACAAATCGCCGGGGCTGGGAGGCGGGACGCGGGCCGGCACCCACGGCGGGGAGCGGGGTCGGGCTCCGGCTCTGGGCACCCTAGGGCGCCTCGCGGTGCGAGCGCGGGTCCCCCAGGCCGTGTTCCCGCGGGGCTCGGGACAAACTTTGACACGCGCGCGCGCGCGCCTCCGACTGCACAGGACTCGGGCCCGCCACTGTCCCCGCAACGCCAGGGAGACTGGGGACTTCGCTGCTCGGGGTCGCCGCACCCGGGTGGGAACGCAGAGTTGGCGGGGACAAGTTGGTCAAGGCTGGCGCGAGGGAGCCACAGGGGGCGCTCACACACACGCGCACCCCGACATCCGCGCACACTGGCGCATGCACACGCACGCGGGGGGCGCGGAGCCCACGCCGAGCGCGCCGGGACCCCGGATGCTGCTCCCACCCCGCGGCGGCCCTGGCGGGCTGGGGCGGGGACGGGAGGCGGTTACCGGGCCACGCGCGCAGTCACGTTCCCGAGCGCCGCGGTCCTGGTGTGCGCGCGCCTGCTCCACGGCGACAGGGCGCGGCGTCAGCGCCGCCACTTTATCCCCGGGCGGGCGGCTGCTGGCTGGCCGCGGTGGGTGGAGATGCGGGGAGGCGGCGCCGGGACCCACGTGTGCCCGGCCCGCGGGGAGGAGCGGGGCCACCCGAGCACCCGGCCTCGCGGGCAGCCGCGCCCCGAGGTGGCCACCTGAGGGCTGTCACCACGCGAGGCCACAAGGCGCACACGCGCCCTTACAGGCACCAGGCATAGGGGACACAGGCACACAGATTTCCAGGGTGCCCAGCATACATGTGTGCACATAGATACCACAGGTACACAGACACACGTGCCCCTTTCCCACACACACTGCACTGTGCACGGGACACACAGATAACACATGCACACACACAACACACATGGCATCCACAGAAAGCAACACATCCATACACTGGCACATGCATACACATACACATCACACCCTGACACCCCTCACACAGTCACACACATATGTAGACACACACCTCACACAGGCAGTGTGAAAGTGGGTCCAGGCTGAAAGCCAGAGCATACTGAGACTGTAGCAGCCCCCCAAATGCCTGCCCCTCTATCCTCCCCAGCTTCCCACAAGATACAGGAAGATACAGGAAAAGGGCAGAGCAGTGGACGATTACCTGGACAAGCAGAGGCCAGGGGCAGTCAATGCTTGCCAAGATACCTCCACTGAGGCGGTCCAGAGCTGGAGTGCTGGTGTCCTCTAGGAGCTGGAGGTCGCAGGGTTATACTCTTGGCTTCCAAGTAGGGCCTGGGCTGTGGACTGCCTTCCTGACTTTAGAGTTGAAACAATAGCTCCCCCCACCCAGCAGCTTAGGTGGTGGCCATGCTGGCCTCTTTGCCCTGGGGCCGTCACTGGGGCTGGAAGGAGGAGGAGCTGCTGACTGCTTATCTGGGAATCCAGGCTGGGAAGCAGAGGAGCCTGGAGGAGGAAGCTCAGGACTGTTGCAAAGTTGGCCTGCTAAGTGGACTGTCTTTGCTTGCTAAGGCGCTGGGGTAATGACAGGTCCTCTCACAGAGCCCTAGTTCAAACACTCCCATCCCACCTCTGGGTGGTACCCACACCTATGCACCCAGTACTCAGGGGGCTGAGACAGGAGGATTGCCACAAGTTCGAGGCAGCCTGGGCTGCATAGTGAGTTCAAGGTGAGCATCTGATCTACATAGTGAGACCTAGTCTGTTGGTCTGCCTGTGTCTCTCTCTCTCTCTCTCTCTCTC
>PVIR01020367.1:0-30532 GCA_004026965.1 Petromus typicus
CCTTTCTCTTCTGCTTGGTCTAATTTATCCGGCCATTGTTGCTGAGTGAGTGAGGTCGGCCCCCTGCTCCTGGGAGCTTGACCTCTCTTTCCCCTTATTTTCAGCAGATGCTTATGTGTTTGCTTTTTGTATTGAGTACTGTATTCTGACTAGTAGGGAAATAGTTTTTGACTGATCTTATTCTTTGGAACCAAAGGCTTTGGAACCCTGGGGCTTTGGTGGGTTCCTGCTGCCACAGAGCGGCCAGTCCAGGACTGTGCTTTGCCCCTAGCTTGCCTAGGAGGGATGCTAGAATGACCTAGATATGCCTACAGTATCACTTACGGATTTCATTTGTTCATCTTCCTTTCATAGAACTTTTATAAAATGCTTCTTACCTGTGTTTGGAAGTGATAAGGCCTTGTCACTGTCTAGATGTGTGAGTTCTGGAAGATGGCTGCATTTTCCTGCCCTTGGAAAGGCAGGAAGCCAGCCTGAGCAGGCTATGGTGGCGTCTGTCCTGGTGCCAGGCCCAGCTGCATCGCCCCAGCCTGGTCTCTGTCCAGGCCCAGTCAGTGCTTCTGGGTAGACAGACCCTGTGCCGCAGTTCAGCCCTGAGCTCCCTGCTGCAGGGCTGCTATCCTCCTGGTATAGCATGTGAGCACAGGGAGGTGCGCTGCTGGCCTGAGCTGCCAAGAGTCTGCTGTCGCCGAGGGACTGAGACAGCCCCTCCTCCCCACATTCGGACATAAGAGCCCTCCCTAGGGGCCCTCAGCTAGTTTGGCTTGGTTTGGTTTAGTTCACGGAGACCGCAGAGAGCAGGATCCAAGTTAAAGCTCCTTAACCAGGGTAAATTACTCATTTGGTCCTCTTCCTGGCATCTCTGTAGATAGTTTTTTAAAAAATTGAATTCTGTGATAAAAATTGTCCTGCCGCCTGTCTTTATTCACCGATTGCTTGCAACGAGCTGTCCATGTCAGGGATGACGGATATCCACAGTCCGTGGTGTCGGGTCAGAAGATTAGATTCATAATCTGTGATCTGTAACTAGTTCCACACTCTAGGTGTGATAGGTGATAAGGAGGCATTACAGGAACTCCTCCTGGAATCTGGTAACCATCCAAGAGGTTTTTTCTGAAAAAAACCTTCAGCTTTGAGATAATCATTTATTTTTACTTAAGAAATGCTGTTTTAAAACAAGATTCTTAGCCAGGCACAGGCACACACCCGTGCTCCCCTCCTGAGGAGGCCACAGCAAGAGAATCCTGAGTTTGAGGTCACTTTGGGCTGTAGAACAAGACCCTGACTCCAAGCTGAAAGCAAAACCAGGTTTCTTCAGTCTACTCAGCCATCTTGGGAAATAACTCGCCCAGTCGTGAAGAGCTTGTCACAGGAGAAAGTCAGTCCTTGTTGTTGCTGTCCCCACAGGCACAAGCTACAAGCGTGTGTGAAATATGCCACGAGATGCTCAAGTACAAAAGTATCCGGGCACTGAAGTGCGGGCACAAGTTTCACCGAGTGGTAAGTGTTCTCTTGGGCTCCCCTTGCATGGTGCTTTGGGCCCCGAGGCCACTTTTCTGTCACCTGCATGGGGGCTAGCAGATTGTCTTCTCTGTTGCTGTCGTGCCGAGAGTCAAGCACTGTCCGCTCCATGAAAAGTGATTTCTTAGTTGACTAAATGGACGAGCAGTGAGACAGTTTGTCAGCTTTGGGTGACACAGAAGTTAGTCTAACTTAAGAGCTGAGCCTGGTTTGTCCCTGTGCCAGACTCTGAGAGGTCCCCGACTGGGTGTTCACTGTCTGCGTATCTGGGCACCGTGAGCATCGGTCCTGTTCCTTGCTGCTGAGTGAAGGTGCACCCTCCTCTGCCATGTGGGCTCACCGCCCTTGAGAGCCTGCGCCCCGTGCGCCTGGGCACCACCTTCAGGTGTGGCGTCCTGTGCTGGGCCCTTAGTGTCCTGCACACTGGACATTGGGGCGCCCATAGGTTTTAGGGATGTTTGAGAACCCAGGACCAAGACCAGCAGACACGTGGGCTGAGGACTGAGTGTGAGGCCCCAGGCCCACACAGATGCCAGCCTACTGCTGCGTGCAGGCAGCTGGGCACCTGGAGGCCAGACGCGAAGCCTCCCACATTCACAGACTGGTTACAGAAAAGGATGACTTGCTCCTGGGGTCTTGTCCACATTGAGGGCATGAGCGTCCCCGAGTCCTAGCAGCTGCAGGTCTCACCAGAGCTCGTGGGGACTCTCATGATGCCTGCCGAGGAGCCGAGTGGCTTTGGTCCTGCCGGCGCTGACTGGCTTGGTTTCTTCTGTTTCAGTGCTTTAAGCAGTGGGTCAAGGAGCACACTACCTGCCCCACCTGCCACAAGAGTATCTCCCAGTCGGGAGACCAGAAAGGGTCCAAAGCCTCCACTCTTGGTTTCGGCACCGACCCCAGCATGTCCACCAAGGGACACAAGTAAACGATGCCAGTGTCCTCTGCGTGAAGAGCAGACGTCTCACAGCCCTGGCATCTCGTGTCGGAAGGCACCACGTGGAAACCTTCAGTGTGTTGCTGTTGAGTGATACCCCTCCGATTAACGCTTCAGTGGCATCCGCGTCGTGGTGTGTCGTGTGTGTCACCACGTCCCTCTGCGGGGCTCCTGGAGACAAGTGGCTTCTCTCGGGAAGTGTCGGCAGTGCCTCAGGACTGTCCTTGAACTGGAAGAGCTCCTGACCTCGCCAAGTGCCGCTTCCTGTGTCGTGTTTGAAGTCTTTTGTATTACTGGCCTGAATTATTTGATGTGATTCAGTATTTCCAAAAACATACTTATATTTTCCCTCAAAGATTCTGCATTTTAAAGATGGGTTTAAGTTGGAGTTTAATCATCTGTACTTGGTGTTAAAATACTGGCTGGTGTAGACCAAACGGTTTGATCTCTTCATGAAACCCTGTGTGCTTTTGTGGTTTTGTCATTTCATACATTTTTAAAGTGCTCATTTTTCATCGAAGAAGTAATCTGACTTTTGAAATGGTTACAGAACACATTCTTAGTACAGAGTTGCCCAAGACTTTCCTCTAAAATCGAGGCTGTGTGTTCATCCTACCGTCACCCCTTGGATTCGCCTAAACATTCCGCTGGCCCTACAGGCGGCGTCTGGCCGCCGGGACCCATCTGCACAGTGCTGAGCCGGTCACTTGTGTCCTTGCTAACTCCCCACTGACTGCAAAACTTGTGTAATTGGCCAACAAGGCCTCTGTGTGACAACCGACCCGTCTGACCTTCGTGTAGAGTGACGCATGCCTGTGAACAGCACAGGAACCTCTTGAGAAGCTGCCTAAAAGTGTGGTGTCTTTCATGACCCAAGGACAGTGCTGAGTACAGAATACATTCCACTTCTCTGAAGCAGGAAGGACCACAGAATGTTTCTTGCTGTGTTCTTTGTCCCTCTGGCCCCAGAGTGCCGAGTGCGTGAGCCAAGGGGTCGCCTTCCTCTGCCTATGTCCCCGTGAGCTGTGCCGTCTTTGTGACTGCCATAGAAACTCCTTACTCCCATCCCAAACTCCCGCAGTGGTTCCCAAAGCCTTGTCTGCGTGTTTGTGACAGTGGGGCGCTGTGTTCTGGTCCCTCAGGGCCACTTTGTAGCAGCAGTGCGGTGTGCTCTGTGCTTACCCGCAGCCTTGTGAACCTGCCTTACCTTTCAATAAAGATCTCCCAAAATATCAGCACCTCAGTGTCGTCTTTGCAGCGCCTCTGGGCACACTGAGGGCCTCTGCTGCACCAGCGCATCAAGGCGACTCCGAGGACTTGCGGCTTCTTGGGGCATTTCAGGGCAAGGTTAAGGCGCCCTCCGTGCCTGAGTGGCTGTCCCTTAAAGGTTAGGTTAGGTTACTTTTCTCTGCTCATGTGTAAGCCATACTGTGGATGATGCGTATCCATTACGAGAATGAAGAGGTGTCCCAGGGATGCCATGTGCAGCTGAGCGAACCCCACACCACAGCAAAAGCCACGCCGTTTAGAAGCCAGTTTCAGTCCCGTGACCCCGGGAAAAGCGAACAACAAAGGAGATGGAGTCCCATCCATCCGTGTGGGCACTTGCCAGTGAGCTGGGAAGACAGATGGGGAAGGACGGGGTGGTCTGAGCGTGAAGACTGCAGCGTCTAGAGGGCCCTGCATAAGCCAAGTGCGGGAGGCGCTTCGGTTGTTAACATACAGTGAACAGCAAAAAGGAAGTGGAGAAGAACTGTGCATAGGTCATGTGGAGTTCCTCCTCCTCTTCACCTCAACGTGGACTAAAAGACGTCCACATTCATCGAACCACTGGCTGTGTGTTTTGTGAGAAGGGTGGGCGAGGCTCCCATGGAAGCCACTCAGCCAGTGTGTGGTATGTGTGCGTGCACCTACTGTGTGCTGCGCACCTACTGTGAGCACAGCTGTTGCTACACACTTTCCCGGCAGGTGGCAGGAGGCAGAGGCCCTTGAAACTGGCTCACAGCTGAATAGACAGCAAGCACATACTCAGTGTAATCTCACAAGTGGAGAGGGTCTGAAGGAGACGCAAAGGTTTTATATATTAAACACTATATATTATTTAAATTGTTTACACTTAGCACATTGCCTCTTCCTACAGGGCAGCTGGTCACTGTTAAGTGCACGGGGTCTTGTCAGGAGGTACAGCATCTCCTCAGCATGGCCTGGCCACAGTGTGGGCAATCACCTGGTAAAAGAAGCAGGAAAAATCAGCTGGTTCCCAAAGCTGCTGCGCACCCCTGCGCAGTCCTGAGGCCTCTCCTGTCCCCGGGCTCCGGTGACTGCAGCCGAGGGTGGCCCCTGGGCTCTGTGTCTGCGCAGTGGGATTCCAGTCAGCCCTTCCCTCCAAGGAGCCTCTGCAAGGCCAGGCCCAGGAAAGCCGCCCACACCGGGCCCCAGAGCTCTCTCTCCTCCCAGCACTGCTTCGCGTTCTTTTCCGTCTCTTCCTGTGTCCCTCTGAAAAGGAAAAAAAAGGAGCAAATGTGGAGAAACAGAACACCTCAAGTCAGCTGCAAAATCCTAGTGAATTACCAGGCCAGTCACACCAGACCTCAGTGAGAGAAGATTTCTAGCGACATTAACAATGATTCTGGGGCTGGGGAGTTAGCTCAGTGGTTCCGGCACCTGCCTTGCAAGCACAAGAGCCTGGGTTCGATTTGGTAACCACAGACAATACTGGTCATGGAGACTCACACCACCAGCAGTCACAACCACACACCACAGTGCAGGGCGTGGCGGCTCACGCCTGTAATCCCAGCACTCAGGAGGCAGAGGCAGGAGGACTGCTGAGTTTGAGGCTCAGCCTGAACGACAAAGTGAGACCTTATTTCAAAAAAAGAACAATAATCGTGGGTCTCCTTAGGGGACCCCCTGTGATGTAGAACACCGTGGGGTGGGCTCCCTCCTGGGGTGTCCTAGCTGATCCCCCCCACTGTGGAAAGAGGAAGAGGAGTCAGAAGCAGTACAAAGCGATGGTGTTTATTTGTACAAGAAGATGGTACAAAAGCCACTCTAAGGAGTGGGATCCCCGGGGCAGCCATCCCATCTGGGGTGACAGTCCGAGGCTGGCTCATCCTCCTTGGCGCTGCTTCCGATGGGCTATAGTTCGGGTCTGCAATGGAAGTCTTCAGAGGGGCTGGACAGTCCCTGCGCCATGCCCTTTCTGGAACAGTGCACACACGAATTCGGCTGTCTCCGAGTGTGTCTGGCCTGGACACTGCCACAGTCAGCCCCAGTCAGCTGCTTCTCACTTGTAAGGGTCCGGTCCCATGCTGCTCCGGTCCCCACAACAGGGTAGACAATGATCAGGTCCCAATGGACCAGAGTCCTAAATGTAAAATCATGCAATTTGTACAAGAAAACAATTTTCTGCCTTTTGAAACAGTTTAGGAAATAAAAGGCACCAACCATAAGAGTAGAAAGCTGACAGCTTTGCCAGGCAAGGTGGTGGATGCTGGTCCTCTTAGCGCTCTGAGAAGCTGAGGCAGGAGGTGTCCAAGTTTGATCCCAGCCTGGGCGATTTAGCAACTTAATGGGAACCTATCTCCAAAAAAAAAAAGATCGTATTATAAGGCTAAGGATATAGCTCAGTACAAAGGCACTAGGTTCAATCCCCAGTACAAGTAAAAGCTGATTTCAGGGCAGTTAGGGCTCTTTACCAGGTTGCCATGCAGAGGGAAGAGGCCGCCAGAAGGTAGAAGAGACAGGTAATTCATGCTTCCAGGGAAAGAGGCCACCAGTGTGTTCACAGCGAGGCAGCAGTTTGCCCATCTGGGCAGATTAGCAAGACTGTGTCTCAAATCTACAAACAAGTGCAGGGTAGAGGGGGGACACCCCCACCCGCCGTGTTCAAGCCCCAGTTGGCAAAAGTTCCTAAGGGCATGGCCACAAGAGGCAGCTAGATCTGCTCCAGCCCATCTGGGAGGGCTCTGGACGTTGCCTGGCACTGGTGGGCAAACTAGCCACAGTGAGATGTGTGGGAAGACTTCCTTGGTCCTGAGTGTCCAGACTCCATTCACTCAGGTCACCCCGCACGCTGAGGCAGCCTCCACAGATGCCACACCCAGGGCCTGGAAGCTGGGGTGCGCTCAGGCTGGATGTCTGGCCCTGAGGTCATGTTTGTGGTGGCAGTTGCAAGCCCAGCACCCCTCAGGATGCGCCCTGCAGAGGCTCCTCCTGCAGCCCCTCCCCCTCCTGCTGTCCTGTCAAGACACTGGCCCGGGACAGCCCAAAGTCCGCCCTGAAGAAGTGCTGCCTGTCCCTGGGAAGCCTCTCCTGGGAGCGATCTTGTGGTGCCCCATCCCTGCCCTCTGCCCAGCTCAAGCAGGCACCCCTGCACCCCACAGCCAGGCCGTTCCAGGAGAGTGCAGGTCACGGAGCGGGCTTCAGGGGTGTCCAGGGAGAAGCCACAGCAGGACGATGCCAAGGCTGAGGTGACTCGTCTGCCCTCCAGGGAGGAGGACGCGCCGGGACAGGGGAGTCTTCCAGACAGGGCTGGCCTGAGTACCCAGCCGGGCAGGCAGCCTCGACTTCAAAGAGAAACTGCTGCTCTGGCGCTTTGTGCTGGACAGAGGTGTCATTGTCTCAGCAAATACCTTGGGGCTCAGCAAATAAATGCCATTCTGTTCTCTACTGTCCCCTCCAGTTTCCAGAAGTTACATTTTGCCAAATTCCTTTGGACCTCTACTTCAGATTCTATTTATTTGGTGTGATAGAAAGGTCCTAATATAGAGCTCCCTGCCACCAGTTCCAAGAGTCCTGCCACCAGCTCAAGCCCAGTGTCCTGAAGTGCCACTACCTTGCTCTAGCAGCTGGGCTGACAGCCCTGCATAAGTCCTGGGAGGGATGGCACTGAGCCCAGCCTGGCCACTGCCCAGTGCCCTCAGCCTCTGGCACTCACTGGGCCTCCCTAGAGGCCATCTGGCTTTTTCTTTCAGATTCAAAACCTCCATAGCCTTTCGAGGACCAGAGAAAATCAGCTAGGAGTGTGGAGGGTCTGAATGACAGCCCTGCTTTGCCCCAGTGGGGGTAGTGCCACCCTTTGACCAAGTGGGCTGTAGAGGTACAGTCCCCAGGGCACAGTCAGGGTACTTGGGTGGGCAGTGTGGCACCCACCAGGCAGGCCTTCTTCGGTGTGAGTTCTACCCCCAGCCTTGGATGGGGACCGGGCAGAGGGCATTCCCAGTCCAGGCCCTCTGTGTTATTACACTGGCCCGTGGCGAGACCCTGCCTCTAGGCCTCCTCCTCCAGCTGCTGGACATTCTAGCCCCTGAACTCTCACCCGCACTTCCTGCCACCCATTAGGAGAGCAGTCTCATCGCCAGCTCCTCACACTGGAGCTCTTCCTTTCCGGGCACATGTTGTTCTCCGCAGGCTCCTGGCCTTCAGGGACTGTGGAACCCCTTGGGGGAAGTTGCTTTCACATTCATACAATAGCAGTCCAGCCTGGCATGGTAGTGCACACATGTGATCCAAGTGCCAGTGGCTGAGGCATGACAATCTCCATAGTAAGCTCAAGGCCAACCTGAACTGTATAGCTAAACCTTGTCTCAAAAACAGAACAGCTCAGGGCTGGGGATTTAGCTCAGTGGTTCTGGTGCCTGCCTTGCAAGCACAGGTTCCCTAGTTTGATCCCTGGTCACCACATACAACACTACCGGGCATAGTGACTGACACCCACTAGCAGTCAGTACCACACACCACAGTGCTGGGTGTAGTGGCTCATGCCTGTAATCCCAGCACTTGGGAGGCAGAGGCAGGAGGATTGTTGAGGTTGAGGCTGCCCAGAACTGCAGTGGCCTCAGAGTCTGGCACTGACCCATTTGGCCTCCTCCTCCCTCAGCCCACACTGCCCCTCATGGTCTCCCATCAGTACGCAGTGTGGCTTCTACTAACGGCCATTTCAGGTACCACATCGAATGTTTACAATGTGGTGTTCCTGCTCCCCAAGGACCTCGGAGTTAGCAATTAATCCCCCGTTTTACAGGTGCAGAAACAGACTAGAAGGTCCAGTAACTCCAAGCTCACAGACGGGAACGGTCACACTCTCTGCTCCCGTTGCTCCATTCTCTTGTTAGCCCACTCTGCTTGTCCTCCAATGCACGGCTAAGGCCACGGCCCAAGACCTGGAAGCCCAGGCCCTGCACTTCCCTCCCACGGTGGCTGCCCTGGTGTCCCCTCCTCTGGCCACCTTGTGACACTCACCACGGAGTCTGACAGATACATGGTTTCTCCATTGCCAGCATCCTGTAACCTGTGCAGTGGTCTTGCTCTGTGTTCTGACTGGGCCATGTTATTTTGACTTTAGTTTTTCCTGAAATTTGTGGTTGCCTCCTTTTTCTTTGCTCCTGCTTTTTCTTTCCTTCTGTTTGCATCTTAAGCAACTTTTGTGATCTCCTTCCTTTACCAGCCTCCAGCCTTTACCACTCCCTGTCCCAGACTGACCCACACCTCCCTTGCCAATAAGTGCAAGAAGAACACAGTCCTTACTTCCTAAGGAAATGTCAGATCCAACCCCTGGGAGATATCGTGACATATCCACCAGATTGGCCCACTGTATATCATCTTTGTTTAAAGCTTTGACTGATTTTAAAAATTAGGTTGTTGGACCAGGTGCAGTGGTGCATGCTTGTGTCCACAGCACTTGAGAGACCAAGGCAGGAGGATCACCATAAATTTGAGACCAGCATGGGCCACACTGTGAGCTCAGGCCATTTTAAACTATGCAGTGAGGCTCTTTCTCAAAAAATAAATAAATAAGTAAAAATCAGTTTCCTATAATTGGATCATAATAGTATTCATATATTCTAGACTTAAACCATTTGTTGCACAGATGTTTTGTAACTTTTCAAGTCTGTAGCATATGAATGTTCTTAACAGTATGTTTAACAGTCTTTTAAATGGTTTAACATGTAATTATATAAATCTATAGAGTATCATATTTTGATACATGCTTACATTATGTAGCCATCAAACAAAATCATTAACATAGCCATTGCGTCAAACATTTATCATCTCTTTAAAAATCCTCTTTCAGCTATTTTGTAATATACTATACGTGATTATTAACTATAGGACCCTACGGAGCTAGGTAAGCTGAATCCTGAGCTGAATCTTCCCACTAACTCTTTATAGTCTTTTATATAATCCTTCTCTATAATCTTTTATATAATCCTTTATATAATTCTTCTCTATAGTCTTTTCAAGTTTTGAAGAAGTCTGTTTTTAACTCTTTAAGGAAAGACTTCTGTTTTTAGTCTTTCATTATTGTCACTATTATTATTTTGGTGATACTGGGAATCAGAGCCTTGTACGTGCTAGGCAAGTTCTCTACCACTGAACCACACTCACAGCCCATGTTTTCAATTTTTTTTTAGTTTTTTTAGTTTTTGAGACAGGGTCTCACTTTGTAGTTCAGGCTGGCTCTGAACTCACTATGTAGCTCGGGTTAGCCTTGAACTCACAGCAATCCTCCTACCTCTGTCTTCCAAGTGCTGGGATTATAGGCATGAGCCACCACACGTGGCATTGTGGTATGTGATACAGGGACCGAACTCAGGACCTTGCACTTGCCAGGCAGATGCTGGAACCCCTGAGCTAAATCCCTAGCCCCAAGTTTTAATTTTGATAAATTTCAATTAATTAATTTTTCTCCTTCATACTTTATGTCTTCTTTAAAGAAATCCACTGAACTGAGCTGGATATGAAGCCTACACCTGTAATCCCAGCTACTTGGGAAAATGACACAGGAGGATTAGGAGTTCAAGGCCAGCCTGGGGAACTTGGCAAAACCCTGCTCAAAATTTAAAACATAAAAGAGTTGGGGATGACTCAGTGAAATAGTACTTGTCAAGTATGCACGTAGTCCTACATTCCACCTGCATACCACAAACACACATCTTCAGAGCCACCTTCCAAAAACTTCATAGTGTTAGCTCTTACATTAGGTCCAGTTAGTTCTGTGTATGCTGTAGCATGGAGATATGGTTAACTAATGATTTCAATCTGACTCTTTAAAAAATAATTTATGGTTTATATCTATTTGTCCCTGCTCATAGGTGGGGCTTTTGAAAGGTGATCAGATTATGAAATGTATAGCTGACTTGCTGTTAGGTTAGGGTCTAGTCAGGAAAAGCGGTCACTGGGGGCACTGCCTGGAAGGGTTCCTCTCTCTCACTCTCCTTCCTGTCCACCATGCTGTGAGCAACTCTCCTCCACCAGGCCCCTATGCCATGCCACCCTGCCTTGGAGCCAGATGACTGTGGTCTGATTCCTCTACAAAACAAAAGCCAGAATAAAACCTCTTGTCCTTCAATTGCAAGTGTAGAGTCTGACCCAAAGACAAAAAAGGTGACCAAGACAATAATCCTTTTATTTGTTGACTCAATTGAACACATATGTGTAGACCTGTTTCTAGGATCTAGTCTGTCTGTTGACATATTTATCTTATCTTTATGTCAATATTTCACTGTCTTGATTACTATTTCTTTTTTTTTTTTTTTAGGTTTTTTTGGAGACAGGGTCTTGCTTTGTGGTTCAGGCTGGCCCTGAGCTCAGCCTCAAACTCACATCACAATCCTCCTGCCTCTGCCTCCTGAGTGCTGGGATTACAGGCGTGAGCCACCACGCCCGGCACTGTGGTATGTGGTACTGGTTGCTGCTGGGTGTGAGTCTCCACACCCAGTATTGCTATGTGGTTACCGGGGAATTGAACCCAGGTCCTTGCGCTTGCAAGACAGGCACCGGAACCACTGAGCTAACTCCCCGGCCATTGATTACTATTTCTTTAGGTCTTAAAATAATCTAGTTTAAATCCTCTCATTTTATTCTTTTTAAAAATCTACTTTTGGTTGTATTTATTTCCATATGAATTCAGGAAAACACTGTCAAACAAAAAGACATTATATTTTGACAAGAATTGCATTAAATCTATAGGTCAATACAGGGAAACTTGATACCATCACATTATTGATTCTGCTTCTTGAATGTGGTCTAACTTCATTCAGTTTCTCTCAGGAATATTTTGCAGTTCTCAGTACGCAGGTCATACAGATTTTTTCCTCTTCTTGTCCTCTTTTTCTCCTTGTCATCCTCCTCCTCCTCCTTCTTCCCCTTCCTTTTTTCTTCAGGGAGCTACTGGAGGCTCAGCCCCAGGGTCTTCACACTACATCTCCCGCTTCTTATTCACTTTCTTCTCACTGAACAAAATACTCAACATGCACAACTTAAGAAGAAGAGGTTTATTTTGGCTCATAGTTGACAGACAGCAAAGCAAGTAGAGTTTGGTGAACGGGCCCAGAAGAGGAAAGCTGCTCAAGTTATGGTGGCCAGAATGTAAAGAAAAGAGGACTCAGGAGATAAACTCTTCCACACTCGAGGCCTAGTGAGCTGCCTCTTTTTTTTTTTTTTTTTTTTTTTTTTTTTGGTTTTTGGAGACAGGGTCTTGCTTTGTAGTTCAGGCTGGCCCTGAGCTCAGCCTCAAACTCACATCAGCAATCCTCCTGCCTTTGCCTCCTGAGTGCTGGGATTACAGGCGTGAGACACCATGCCCGGCACTGTGGTATGTGGTACTGATTGCTGCTGGGTGTGGGTCTCCACACCCAGTATAGTATGTGGTTACCGGATCAAACTGGGCCCTTGCGCTTGCAAAACAGGCGCCAGAACCACTGAGCTATATCCCCGGCCCTTCTAATCACTTTTTAAAAGATCCAACTCTGAACACATGAGTCCTTGGGGCCACATTCCAGGAGCAAATCATAATATTACACCCTGGCCCTCCAAAGAGTCATGTTTATCTCATTAAACAAAATAAATTTAGTCCATCTCTGTGTCACCAATCACCAAAGTTTTAATAGCTTCAGTGTTACTGAAGAGTCCAAGTCCAAAGTCTCCTCTGAGCTGCCCTCAAGCCAGTTTTTACACTGTCCAGAATACTTGACTTCTTTTGCGGGTAGAGAGAGGGGACAGGGTCTCGCTTTGTAGTTCAGGCTGGCGCTGAACTCACGATGTAGCCCAGAACTCGAAGCAATCCTCCTGCCTTTGTCTCCCGTGCTGGGATTATAGATAGGTGTGAGTCACCACACTCAGCACTGCTGTATGTGGTTACTGGGGATCAAACTCAGGACCTTGTGTTTGCCAGGCAGATGCCAGGACCATTGAATGAAATCCCCGGAGCTAAATCCCTGGCCTTTGATTTCTTTCTAATCCTGATCTTTTTAGCAACAAGGATCTCTTTCACTTCAGCTTTGCAAGTGCTTCCTTTTTGGTAAAACTCCAGATATTGAAAATGATTTAGCTCTGCAGTTTCCTCTTGATTTTCATCATAAATCTGGCTAATAGCCACTAGCCAAACCATGCCACATCCTGAACACTAGGATATCTTGAAATGTCCTCCATGAGGTATATTTCTTTTTTTGGTCTCACTATGCAGTTCAGGGTGGGCCTGAACTCACTATGCAGCCCAGGCTGAGCCCATATTCATCCAAATGCTGGGATTATAGGTCTGCCCTGCCATGCCCATCCACCACAGTGTTAATTCATCCACTTCCCCTAATTTCAGTCTCCTGCAAAAACTCAGTACATAGACAACTTTCTGCCGGGTGTAACACACTTGGCTTCTAGCCCGACCATCAGCGGAGCTCCTTCAGCCCAGCTGAAACCTCCCAAGTCTGACGTTACTGTCTGCATCTCTTTCAGAATTCTGGTCTTCAACTGTAACAGAATCTTCCACTGTACATGGTCTACATCACTCTTGTTTTTTTCCTGTCTTTATTTTTATTGGTACAGTTTTGATATACATAATGATCACATTCATCATACGGGATTTGTGCCTGTGCATGATATATCTTGACTTTGTTTTTCTCATTCCCTTCCCCTCCCTTTAACTTCTTTCCCCATTTACAAAAGCTTTGTTTTCATTTTTCCTTCTATTTTTTTCTTTTCTTGTTCCTTCTTTCCATTCCCCCTCTTCCTTCCCTTGTTCCTCTTCTCATTTGAAATTTCTTCCCATTTTCCAATATCAATTGTACATTTTGGTCTCTATTTACACTTCTGATTTCTCACACCAGAGAAACAGTACGGTATTTAAACACGTGCACCCAATTTATTTCATTTAAGAGTATGATCTCAAGGTGCGTCTATTTAGCTAGAAATGTCTGGAACTCCTCTTTATATATGGCAGAGTGATACTCTGTTGTATATAAAAAAAAAATCCACATCGTCTTTATCCATTCATTGGTTGACGGGCATTTGGACTTTTCCAAGATTCAGCTATTACAAACTGAAGGAGAAGTTCGAGTCTGGTTGGGTCAAGTATGCCGCACATACATCTCCCAGCTAGGAGACACCCAAAGGAGTTGGAGCATGCTCACTCCCGTGCGTAGAAACTGACCTATAGCTGCTTGGGGGCCTCCTGTTCCTCCTCTAGCCGAGACTCCTTTGCTTGTCCAAGAGCTAATCATAAAAGGTAAAAAACCTGCGCCCCACCAATCAGCTACAGCCCCCTTGCCCTGTGCCCTCACAGGCACGCCTATTGCTTGTGCTCTATATAAGCCCGTGTAGTCCTCAATAAAGACGGAAGTGTTCTCTGAAATCTCCCTGGAGCCTGTGCGGTGACCTCGAGCATTCATCCTCCCGGTCTGGGCCTCCGAACCTGATCCTCAGCCGCATACCACACCAACCGAGGACGACCACAACAAACTACACTGGTATACACATGGCTGTGCATATATCGCTGAGGTATGATGCTTTTAATTCTTTGAGGAAGATACAAAGAAGGGGACTAGCTGGGTCAAATAAAACCTTTAGTTTTAGGTTTTGAGGAATCTCCACACTGATTTCCACAGTGGTTCTTCTAGTCTATACTCCCAGCCGTGGAAAAGGTTTCCTTTTTCTCGACGGCCTTACCACAACTTGTTGGCGGCTTATTTCTTGATGATAATCACTCTTCCTGGAGCGAGATGGTATCTCAAAGTTGTTTTAATTTGCATCTCTCAAATGACCAGTGATCTTGAACATTTTTTCATATATTTATTTGCCAGGATGAAGAAGAATGAAGAAGTGGATAGAACTGTATTCATTTCAGATGCCCATTTTTGGATTGGGCCTATAAATTTGGGGGTCTGATTTTTTAAAAAAACTCTTTATATATTACAAGCCCTTTAGTTTTAGTTCTTTATATATTCCAGGTCTAAGGAACAGCATTCTTTTAGTTGCTATTGTGAAAAGTGTTGTTTCCCTATTTCTATTTGTTATTTGTGTACAGGAATACTATTGATTTTCGGCAGCCTACCTTGTTCTCAGGTTCTCTAGCCTGTGTCTCCAAACCTTCCCAAACTCCTGTGAACCAGTCCCAAAGGCTTTGGAACCCCACGGTCAGCTTCCATACTAATAACTCTATTGCTCTGGTTCCCAGATCTGTCTTACTCATGCCCTCCTCACTGATGCACAGTCCTGATACCCACAATGTAAAGGAGGAGAGAAATATTTTGGGTCACGGTTTGAAGATTTAGTCCATAATTAGCTGGTTACCAGGCAGGAAGCATGGTGGAGAGTCCAACAGAGAAAAGCTGCTTAAATCATGGCGGGTGGGAAGTATAGAGGAAAAAGAGGAGCGGAAGAGGGAGAGAGTCCTTCCGGGTCACTCCCCGTGACCCACGTCTTCCAGCCAAACTCCACCTCCTCATCAAACCTCCCACTCAATATGATGCAGCCGTCTCCCAGAAGCCCCACCTCTGAAAAGTTAGCCTGCTGGGGAATGTTCCAGATCCTAACTGTAACACCACCCCTTCTTTCCTTTTTTTAATTTCAAGATTAAATCACACTAAAACACCACATTTCCCAAGCTGGTCTCAGATCTTAAATACTCTTGCCTCCAGCTCCCACAAGGTCAGGATTATAGACATTTGACACAGTAACTCCACTAAGTCTTACAATTATTTTGCTAAATTCATCCCAGTTTTTTCTAATGTTGATAGTAAGAGATTTTTTAATTTCTTTTTTGTCAGTGTGTTAATATTTTAATTTCAGGGCCAGGGAGTTAGCTCAGTGGTTCCGGTGCCTGTCTTGCAAGCTCAAGGGCCCGGGTTCGATCCCCGCTCACCACATACCATACTGGGTGTGGAGACTCACGCCCAGCAGCAATCAGTACCACATACCACGGTGCTGGGCGTGGTGGCTCACGCCTGTAATCCCAGCACTCGGGAGGCAGAGGCAGGAGGATTGCTGTGATGTGAGTTTGAGGCTGAGCTCAGGGCCAGCCTGAACTACCAAGCGAGACCCTGTCTCAAAAACCAAAAAACAAAAAAATTAATTTCAATTGCTAAGACATAGAAATAGAGTTGGGTTTTATATATTTAGTTTCTTTCCTTCTTTTTGTAGTTTTTTGAGACAGGGTCTCGCTCGGTAGTTCAGGCTGATCCTGAAGTCAGCCTCGAACAGTTATGAGCCACCACGCCCAGCATTGTTGTATTTGGTTACTGGGGATAGAACCCAGCAGGACTTTGCTCTTGCAAAGCAGGGCCCAGAACCACTGAGCTAAATCCCCAGCCTTATATTTAGTTTATGTTACCACTTGTTAAACACACGTATTAGTTCTAATAACTTTTTGTAGTTTATGGTAGAATTTTCTACATAGAATGTTTTAACCTCCCCTTGTACTCAGGAAGACTTTTATTGTGCAGTAAAATGAATGCAATTAAGTGTGCAGCGCTGAGTCAGTGGTGAGAGCAGTCTAACTTTCCACATCTTGGAAACACTCGGTATTTTACCACTAAGTGTAACACTGACCATTGGCTTTTATTCAGTGCATTTTATTAGTGTATATTTGCACAGCACAGTTGTGTGTGTAATAAATATTGATCATTTTCAATCTGAGGGTTTGAGTTCTGCCCTCAGACTCGCACATCTTCCACTTCCCCTCAAGGGGGCCCAGGCCTGGCGCCACTGGCCCGGCCGCGGGGTGCCGGCCTCGCACAGCGTACCAGGGACAGCGGGAGGGGCCCGGCCAGCCGGCAGAGGGCCTGAGCCGTCTTTTGGGGAAATGTCCTGGGGCGGCGGAAGGACAGGAAGGTGACTGTGCAGAATGGAATCTGAGTGTCTCCAGGAGTCTGCTGCTCAGAACCAGAGCCTTGCAGCTCGCAGCCCGGGACTGCGGGCCCCAGCGCGGCCGAGGCCGGGACCGCGGAGGGCGGAGCGCGGAGCACGGAGCGCTACACCGAGCTGTGGCCGCGCGGCCGGCCGGGCGCCTCCCTTCCAGCGCCGCCCTCTGGCCTGGAGTCAGCGGCTCGGAGGGAAGAGCCTGGGCCGGCAGCCAGCCGCGGAGGTGCCCGGGCGGTGGCTGTGCCCCAGCGGCTTGGGCTCGGGCCCGGCGCGGGGCCCAGACGCGCACACGCCGCACAGCCGCGGCACATCCCGGACTGAGCCACACTCCGAGGCGGACCGTGTCCCCCGAGTCGCAGCTGTGCTGGTATCTGGCGCGGAGGGCTCTGTTCAGACCTGGACCTGGCCTCCAACCACTGCAGTGGTGCGGGTTGGGGAGGGTATGATGCCAGCTTCATGTCGCCGACACGCGACACATAACTGCTGACGGGCCGGGCCGCATGTCCCGTGCTCGGGGCAGCCTTCACCGAGGGCACAGCTGCCAGGCGGCCCTGGAAAGTAGTTCTGACCGGTGCGTCTGAGTGTGGGGGGTGCACGGAGGGAAGGGAAGGGCCGCTCTCCGCCCGCCAGACCATCACCTGCCCCGCTCGGTTTCAGGAGGCAGAGAAGCCCAGTGGAAGGTCTGGTGGAGCAGAGCTGCTCGCAGCATGGTGGACAGGACAGGGGAGCAGGGAGCAAAGGGGGCTGCTGCGGATGGACAGGGATCTTCCAGGCCACATCCTGGGAGCACATCTCCCCCAGCCAGGGCTACCTCCTGACAGCGCGGCCACACATGAGCATGGCGCCTCGGACCGGCCCAAAGCCCACCTGCCGCTGGACACAGACTGTGATGGTCTCCATCTAAGCCCTATCAAGAGGAAAAGACACGGTCACGGAAGAAAAGAGCACGTATGGGCGTGGGAGGAGAAAGCTGCCAGCCCCCAGCCCTGGGCAGCAGAAGCCGGCCCGCCACACGATGTCTCAGAGCCCAGGCTCCAGGCCGGACGCGTCTCGGGTCGGGGTGGGGGCCTTCGTTACAGCAGCTTCCAACCTGGCACAGTCCACCCGCAGCGGTTCCTTCTCTAAATGATGTGGGCGCCTTTAGGTCCTTTGCATTCTCAAGTTTAGCAGCAGATTATCATTTTGAACATAACACCTGCTGGGGGTGGTGGGGTTGTGTGGAATCCGCCCTCCGATTCTGGAAGAACAAACCCTGCAGCTGTGTTCTCTCCCAGCTGCTGACATGACGCAGCTCTCATCTAACTCGAACGTTTCAAGTCGCTTTCATCAGTGGGTTGTAGCTTTCTGACTGGTCTTTCACATCTGTCATCACGTCCATGTTTTCCCGAGTATTCGAAGTGTTCTAAGTAGTTTTGCAACTACTGGACATACTATTTTTGAACTTCACTTTCCAAGCTACCACTTAAAAGTATAACTTTGTGACACTGTATCGTGTACCTCTGATAAATGTGTTCTTATTCTTTTATAAAGATACCTTAGAATCCTCTGTGTAGACAATTGTATCTGCAAGCAAGGAAACAGTATTCTCTTTCCAGTGTTTGTGTCTTTATTTTACCTGACTGATTTAATGTATTGGCTGAACTCCCCCATCTGATATTCCTGCCTGGTTCCCAATTTTAGGGAGAAAACATAGTTTGTGATTGATAAATGTATTACCTGTAGGTTTTATGTAGATGCTGTTTTTTCAATTAGGAAAGTTTATTTCATATTTCTAATTTGTAGAGTTTCTGTTTGTTCTGAGATAGAGTTCACTCTGGTCCCCAGGCTGGCCTCAGTCTGCTGAGCTCAAGCAATCCCCCTGCCTCAGCCTTGCAAGCACTACGACTATGCCACCTGGCTATAGACTCTGAAAAATAATTGATAGGTACTGAATTTTTTATTTTTTAGTGATCATATTATTTTTCTCTTTAATCCTGACAGGGTGATGAATCACATTGATTTAAATAGTTTAACTTTAAAAATGGTTTATTAATTTGCACTTAGATGTAATGAAACAGAGGCTTGCTAGATAGCCCAGGAGGGCCTTGAACTCCCAGCCATCCTCCTGAGTGCTGAGGTTACAGACATCCACCACCACACCCAGCTACCTGTTTTATTTTTTGATTGATTTATTTTCTTGTTTTTCACAATGCTGGCAATTACACCTGGGGTCTCATTCATGCCTAGCAATCGCCGGGACACTGAGCTGCCTCCCCAACTCGGTGACTGACTTTGAAATGGCGATTCTGACGAAGGCCCACTGTTGACACTCTGTGTAATGATGTGCTGCTGCATTACACCTCGTCAGATCCTGTGGGAGATTTTGATATCTCAGTTCACAAAGGTATCGGTTGGTAATTTTCTTTGCTAGGATGGCTTTGCTGAGATGTAGCATCATTTATTTTGGCTTCACCACAGGATTTGCAGTGTTCCCCTCACTGCTATTTTCTGAACAAGTTTGTGAAATATTGCTATTTTTTTTTCAAAAAATGTTTCATAGTTTGGAATTTTTCTGTAGGAAAGGTTTTAGTAATGAATTTATTTACTTATTTATTTGGTACCAGGGGTCAGACTCAAGAACATGTACTTGTAAGATAGGCATAGTGCTGCTGGGCGAAATCCCCAGCCCAATAGTGAATTTATTAATAGATATAGGATTACTCTAATTTTTAAATTTGTTTTTGAGTCAATTATGGCAATTCCTGTCTTTCCAGAAATGTTTTACTTCTTTTAGAATGTTGAGTTTAGAGAAATAATTTAAGCATTTTCTTATCTATAAGGTCTGTACATATTCTTCTTTCACTCATCTTTTACATTTTCTCAACTTTTCTTCCTTCTGTTTTATCAATTTTGCTAAACTTTTTGAGAGACAAATATGTGATCCCGATTCTGGTTGAATCACGGGGACTGAATCTTCTGAGGTCCTTCTGCTGGGAAATGTCCCCCAGATTCCTTCAAGTCAGGTTGGACAAATTATGCACACCTGTGGCCCACTGAAGTTGCTTCAGCTTAGCTGTGCAGCAACGAGCTTCCTAGGAGAGTATTTGTCCGTTTTTTGTTTCCCAGTGGGAGTAAAAACAGAGGAGTACCACCTCATTCGTAGGGATGTAGAAACTATTAGGACAAAATGAAATTTTAGTTTTATTACAAACATAAATTTTTTCATTATCTCCTGGCTTCCCCCCATTTTCTAATTTTTTTTCTGGTCTCTTTTTTTCTATATGTTTATTATGTTAGGGTTTGTTTTTTTTTTTTTCCTTTTTGAGACAGGGTCTCGCTGCTTTGTAGTTCAGGCTGGCCCTGAGCTCAGCCTTAAACTCACATCACAGCAATCCTCCTGCCTCTGCCTCCCGAGTGCTGGGATTACATGTGGTACTGATCACTGGTGGGTGTGAGTCTCCATGCCCAGTACTGTATGTGGTTACTGGAGATCGAACTCAGAACTGCCCTTGCAAGGCAGGTGCCTGAACCACTGAGCTAAATTCCCCCCCTCCTTTTTTTTTTTAAGACAGGGTCTTAAGCTCTCACTATGTAGCCCAGGTAAGCCTCCAACTCAAAGCAATACTTTTGCATCTGCCTCCAAGTGCTGGGATTACAGGTGTGAGCCATCACGCCTGGCACTGTGGTATGTGGTACTGATTGCTGGTGGGCATGAATCTCCATGCCCAGTATTATATGTGGTTACCAGGGGATCGAACCCAGGCCCTTGAGCTTGCACGACAGGCGCCAAAATCACTGAGCTAAACCCCTGGCCCTGGTTTTGGTTTTTTGACACAGGGTGGTAGCTCAGGTTGGTCTTGAATTTACTCAGTAAACCAGACATGGTGGTGTGTACCTATAATCCAAGCACTGGAGAGGCTGAGGCAGGAAAATTGTCATGAGTTCAAGGCCAACCTGAGCTGCATAGTGAGTTCAAGCCCAGCCTGAACTGTATAGTGGGACCCTGTCTCACAAAATTTTAAAAAATTAAAAAAAAAATTTACTTGGTAGCCCAGGCTGGTCTTGAATGAAGAAAGACTTTTCGTGTGTGTGTGTGTGTGTGTTTGAGACCGGGGTCTGAACTCATGACCTTGCGCTTGTGAGGCAGGTGCAGCAACACTGAGTCAGATCTGAGGCCTGGAAAGACTTTCTCTCTGCTTGCCACACAGGGCAGCCTGGTGACTCACATGCCACTGCCAACTAAACACCGGCTGAGACCAAATATGGGCAGAGCTAATTTAGGTTTCCACCTCATCTGTTTTTCAGAACAATGGCTCAGGCAGCTGTCCTGACCGTAGGTCGGTGACCTCAGCGGTTTCTCCAGGCAGGGCATCTCATTCTGCTCTTTGGACAGACATTTGTTGAGCACCTGCTCCATGCAAGGCCTGGGGCTGGGAAACGAGCCGCGCAGGCGCAGCTGCCTGACAGGAAGCAGGGCGCGGAAGAGACAAGGCAGCGCCCAGGGGCCGGGCCTGGGGGCAGGCCTGTGCCTGTGTCTGATGTTTCGTGAAGACCACAGATCTTCATTCTGATACCAGATGCCAGAGACTACCTTGCGCCCCCAAGGGTCTGCCTTTCTGTGGAGCCCTTGAACCAGTGCCGGCTTCGTCTCAGCTGAGGGTCATGGACTTCCGATCACCTTGGTCCTTTACAGAAGGATTTTCAAGCTGCGCAGGGCCGGCGGGAGTGGCTTCACTCTAGGGCTACAGCAGCCCTGCACCCTGGGGTCTGACCCTTCGGGGATCTTTACTGAGAACCTCAGGGTCAGAGAATCTGCGCAGTAAATCCCGATTTACGAACTTTTGAGTTGGGAACTTTCACAGATACGAATCTGGAATTTCGAATGCTCGCAGATGAGAACGAGTCTCGGCAGTAGCTCACGTGCGTCCCGGACGCGGTCACGGCTGTGCTGCCGTGTGCTCACCGCACAGCGCGACGGTGAGCGGCGCACACGGCCGAGTCGGAGCCCGGGCGTCCGAAGTGCCAGGGAAGGCCGCGGTGACGTGGGGGCCGCGGGGAGGCGCAGAGCCATGGCCACACAGGTGAAGATAGTGGAACCGAGACCAAGGTGAAAAGAAGCTGGGTCTCGCTGGTTCTTATACATCATTCCGCCACTAGCACGGCTCTGAGCACAAGGACAAGATCACGGAATGGGTGGGTGGCTTTTTTATGCCAGGTGTACAAGACTGTCCGACTTACGAACAAATCCGACTTACGAACATTCTCCCAGAACGAACTCGGTCCTCAGTCGGGGACTTAGACTGGATGAAATCCGGTGTCTCCCGGACCTGTACCAGCTCTGGGGCGACTCAGGGGACGGACACCTGGTATCCCCTTCTCGGCTGGTGCTTCTCCTCGAACATGTACAACTCAGCTTTTAGCAGCGGGTTCCAGAAAACCTTCCCACAGTTCTGGAGCTCTGCTTCAATGCGGACTTCTTCTCTCCAGTACTGACTCCAACTCCGACCTCCTCCTCGGGCCAGCCAAACTCCCCTGACCCGCAGCTGGAGGGGCGTGCTGGCAGGAGGCCGCGCTCGCAGCCCCGCACACAGGAGCTTCACACAGCTTGTCCAAGTTTCTAGTTGCTTATGATAAGAAAGCAAGTCTGGGACCAGTTACTCCCACATGGATGAAAGCAGGAATTCCCAAAGAGTATTTTAAAAACCTGCATCTTTTATTATCTGTAATTACAGGCTGTGTGGATATAAATATTAATCTGTTAACAAAGGTCTGGATGTGTTTAGTCTTAGAAAGTCTAATTTTTAATAATATATGTCTGTTGGCTTGGGAAATTTAGCTCAGTGGTTCCACACAGGTGCAATGGCAAGCACACACTATCCATCCAGCCATCTATTATATTTTTGGGAGAGGAAGATATTAATTGTGAAAGCAATGTCAAAAATTAAACTCTTTCCAAAAGCTACCTAAGAGGGTAATAGCTAGGTTGAATGGAATTTCTTGTCTTTGAGGAATCTCCGTGGTGATTTCCATCGTAGATGTTCTAGTTTGCACTGCTACCAACAGTCTAGGAGGGCCCTCGCTTCCCAGAAGCCCCACCAGAATTTGGTATGATTTGATTTCTTGATGACGGCCACTCTTTCTGGTGTAAGATGTCACACAGGTGATGTTTTCATTTGGATTTAATGGCTTGTGATGCTGAACCTTTCTTCACATTTATTGGCCATTTTGTACTTCTGTGAAGTGTGTTCATTTCACTTGCTGGTTTTTGGCTTGGGTCTTTTATATTTAGAAGTTAGCTTAAATTGTGGTTGAGGTCCAAGCTTTTTAGTCCTTATAAATTCTAATATTACTTTTCTGTCTAATGAATAGAGGCCAAGTGTCTCTCAAGTGCCGGGGCGACAGGCGTGAGCCACCACGCCCGGCACTGTGGTCTGTGGTACTGACTGCTGCTGGGGTGAGTCTCCACACCCAGTATTGTTATGTGGTTACCGGGGATCGAACTCAGGCCCTTGAGCTTGCAAGACAAGCACTGGAACCACTGAGCTAACTCCCCGGCCCATTTTTCTAGATTTTTGAGACAGGGTTTTGCTTTGTAGATCAGGTTGGCCCTGAGCTCAGCCTTTAACTCACAGCAATCTCCTGCCTCTGCCTCCTGAGTGCCAGGAATACAGGTGTGAGCCACCATGCCTAGCACTGTGGAATGTGGTACTGATTGCTGGTGGGTGTGAGTCGCCGTGCCCAGCATTGTTTGTGGTTACTGGGGATCAAACTAGGGAACTTGTGCTCGCAAAGCAGGTGCTGGAATCACTGAACTAAATTCCCAGCGCCAACTGCTCTTCAGTTTTGGTAATTCATATGTGTATAGGAATCTGTCTATTTCTCCTTAACTCTCCAATTTATTGGCTTACAGATTTGTGAAGTAATTGTTATTGATCTTGATTTTGGCAGTCTCCATTGTTTTTTCACTTATTTATTGATTTTGAGACAGGGTCTCTGTAGTTCAGGCCAATCTTGAACTCACTACTGTAGCCCAGCCTGGCCTTGAACACTCAGCAATCTTCTTGCCTCAGCCTCCTGAGTGTTGGGATTACAGGCATGCAAGACCATAACCATTTTTTTAAAATTTCTCATTGTATTGATTTGGTCTTTTCTATCCTTTATTAGGTTGCCTAAAGGTTTCGTTTATTTTTCAAAGAATCGATTCTTTGACTGACTTTCTGGGCCACAATTTCATTGATTTCTGCTATAATCTTTGTAACTTTCTGGCTGGCTCTGTTTTATGATTGAGGCTTTCGCAGGTCTTTTCCTCTCAGGACTGCTTTGTGTCCTGTAAGTTTTGATATGTTATTTGGAGATTAGTTCTAGAAACTGACTTGATTTCTTCTTTAAACCATTGATTACTTAAAAGAACATTATTTAATTTCCACACACCTGCATAATTGTTTTCCTTTGCTACTAATCTAGAGCTCTGCTGTAGCCCGATCTGATACTCCGCATGGTATAATTCAATTCTTGTATTTGCTTACGCTTCCTTTGGTGGCTACTATGTAGTCTGTAGAAAGTTCCAAGGACCCCTGGGAATGTGTATTCTGTTACTGTCCGGCAGGAACACTGCAGAAAGAAGAGATCAGAGGAAGAGATGCAGCTTTCTCGGGTGATGCAATTCAACTGCCGCCTCAGGGTGAAAAATCCTCCACACTCACTTAGCGAGCACTAGGTCGAAATCAGCGCGCAGATCACTGAAAGGAAGTCACTGGAGAAATGAATGTCGCAACGGGGGAACCAATCCAAAAGGGACCGTGGGGGGCAGGAGCTCATTCCAAACCTGTGACGGGTGGACTCGCCTAGGAGGAGAGGTGACATTTGGGGAGAGAAGCCAACGTCCCTCCAGGCCCCACGACACTCAGAAGCTGTAAACATCACACCAGAGCCGCCCTGGGAGCCCGTGAGATGGCAGGTGGGAAACGGGAGTCTCGTCCCCTGACCCTCCAACCTGCTGGCTGGCGCCTCTGTTCAGATTATGTCAGCGCCACCCACTGCAATAACGGGGCTGCGTGTCCCTGTTCACTGGAGGGCAGTGGGGGTAGATGGACAGCCCAGCATAGGAAACTACTTTCCCCGAGTCATGAGGCACTGACTCCTGTACAACACCCCATCGTACCTGCCCTGGGGGACCCCTGTCCCAGATCTTAAGGATGCCTTTTGACTCTTCCCCTGGAGTCAGTGTCTATTCACCCGAGTGGCAGAACTCGACTTGTGGAAGGCTACTCAGCGTTTCTGGACACCTCACGGAGAAAACCATTCTCTGGAGCTGCTTCTGCCTCTCAAGAGCTGTTTCTCCCTCAGTAAATGTACTGTGATTAAAAGGACCAGCACTTCCTCAAGGGCTGGGATCATCTCTGGGGATGCATTAGAGGAGGAGCTGACCCCGGAAGGGGGGGACTGCTGAGGTGCACGGACAGTTTGTTAACCGCCAGGGGCACTTGCCTCGACTCGGGCAGCAGTACCAGCAACACCCTTCATTTCCTGGCAGAACATGGCTATGAGGTCTGACCCACGAAGGCTCAGATTTTCTCCAGCCAGGCAAGCTTGAGCTTGGGCAGTGCACCAAAGACAAGCCCCTCCTTAGCCTCTCCCCAGTCGGAAAGCAGCTCTGCGGCGTCTTAGGCATGATCGGCTGGTGTCAAAAAAGGATACCCAACTTGGGGGCATTAGCAGGTCTCTATGAAGCCTAAAAAGAGGTGGAGGAGGAAGCCACTCTGCTGGGATGAGAAACGTCAACAGACACTTGAGACCCTTAAAAATAAATGGAGCTCAGCCCTTGCGTGGTGACCCCCAATTCTAGAAAGGCCTTTTTCTTATACCGACCTAGTAGACAGGACTGCTACAGCGTCCTCATCCCGACACCTGGACACCACCCTGGGGCACTGCTTGTGTCTGCGCAGCTGGATGCTGCCGCTCAGGGGTCAGTTTAAGAGTAGTGGCTGTGAAGCCAGGCGTGGGGGCGCATGCCTGTGATCCTAACACCAAACACCTGGCTGACCTTGAGTCTCGCCATCCTCCACTGACAGCAGGGGCCGAGCTGCCTTCCGCTGCCCAGAGGTTTCGCCCAGCAGTTTTCTCGCAGGTCTGTGCGAGCACTTAACAGACATGCTCTGGGGAGGGCGCTGACGTGGCAGGTTATGCCAGAGCACAGAGGACACCCCTGAGGCCCAAAGGCAGAGCTAAGTGCCCTGCTCAGAGCCCTCCAGTTGGGCAGTAAAAGACTGACTATCTAATAGATTCTAAGTATGGGTTTTGGCATTACATACCTATGCAGCTTTTTGGAAAGGGGAGAGATGTTAACAGCAAAGAAGAAACAGTGCCCACCATAAAAACCAAAGGAGTTGTTAGCACTCCTGGAAGCTCCCTTTGGAGGTGGCAGTGGTTCACAGCAGGGGTCGTTAGGGATCATCCATCAGGGCATCCGAAAAGCAGCCAGACACCCAGACACCAGAGCAGAGAGGTTACAGGGAGGCCGAGTTCTCCACTCTGGGCAGAGAGGAGACCAAGCGGAACCTTGAGACCCCCTCGTGGTGGCGGACAGGTGAGGGGGACGAATTCTCCTTCCTACGCCAACAGCAAGAGTAACCCACCCAGAGCAAACCTCTCATGGCACCGCCTCCGTAACTGCCCAAGGGGAGAAGGAGCAGGACAAGTGGCTGAGTGCAACCGGGAAGGCGGCTCCCGGAGGCCCAATCAGCCAGCCTCCCGACCCGCTCCCTCTCCGCTCCTTCCCCTGCTGCCTGGTGGGGCGGAGCAGTCTTGTCAGCACGGCAGGGTGTAGAGCCGAGGAGTCCTGGCCTGGGGTGGGCGAACCCTGGGCCCCGGGCCATCACGCTGGCCTGTGGCGGCACCAGACCCACGAGCTGGAGGCTCCCAGCATGGATTCCTTTGTCCTGTCACTTTGCGTATGCTTTTTAAAGGGAGATTAAGACTCAGACCCGGCTTTATGGTGATGGCAGAGACGGACAGGAAGGTTTTGGGTGTTAGACATGGCGCCAGCACTCCTGAGGTCAAGACATCGGCCCTGAATGAGGTGAGACCCTGGCTTTGGCTTTTATTATTATTTTTTTTTGAGACAGGGTCTCGCTTTGTAGTTCAGGCTGACCCTGAACTCACAATGTACCCAATCTAGCCTTGAACACAGCAATCTTCCTACCTCTGCCTCCTGAGCGCTGGCATTACAGGCATGGTCCACTATATCTGGCATTGTGGTATGTGGTACACTGCTGGTGAGCGTGAGTCTCCTTTCCTGGCATTGTGTGTGGTTATTGGGGATTGAACTCCAGACCTTGTACTTGCCAGGCTGACGCCAAAACTACTGAGCTAAATTCCTGGCCAGCTTTTATTTATTTATTTTTTTTTGAGGTCAGGTCTCGCTATGTAGCCCATGCTGGCATCGAACTGATGGCAATCCTCCTGCCCCAGCCTCCTGAGTGCTGGGATCACAGGTGTGCACCACTGTATGTGGCTTGGTTCTCATTAACATCATTTCTGGTACATCATATCTTCCCTTTGTTGTGAACTCACAATATAGCTGAGCAGCTAAGAATCAGAGCCGGGCCCCTCTTCTGCTTGGGTAATCACAGGAAATGTACTCTTGCCCTAAGAAGTAAGTCTACAACACCGTCCTGATCACCATTCAGAGCTTTCTCTCCTGTTTTTTTGTTTGGCTTTATCTTGATTTGACACAGGGTCTATCCATGTACTCACCTCAAACTTGCAGCGATCCTCTTGTCTCAGCCTCCCAAGTGCTGGGATCACAGCCATGAACCACCACGCCTGGCTTTCCTCCGGTTGAAATGGACCACCTGACAGCGCCCAAGGCCAGGCCAACTGAAGCCCACTCCAGCCAGCCCAGAAGCTGCCATCCGAAGCAGCCACATGCCCATGTTTTGCTTCATAACTGATACTGGAGCTGGGCCAGGTGAAGAAGATGAAGGGGCCGGCTGGAGACCCTGACCTGGCTGCTCAGGGCAGAAAGACATCACGGAGGCAGCTGTGCTGGTCCTTCTGCTAATAATACTCCAGAAGAAGGGCACTCGCCACCTTTGTCTGTTTACTGAAGTCTGCAACATACACAGACAGGGCTTTTCTCAAAATTGTCACTCAGTTTTTTTTTATCCATTAAAATTTTTATTTTGTGAGAAATGACTTCCTGCTCACAAATTCCCGGGAAAGCAGGGCCTTTTTGTTCTGGCTTCTGTTTCAACACATCATCAAGGACACAGTTATGCTGTCATGTGCACACAGAAGATTTACAGGGCAGGTCTGGGACCGTCTGGGACCAGCTTCTGGATGACTCGGCCCGAACTGCTGGTCACAGCAGAGGGACACGCTGCGGCGGAGGCTCCTGCCGCTTGGTACACCAGGACCAAGAGCGGTAGTACACTGTCGCCCTGAACTCGGGTTAGGGCAGCAGATGGGCGCTCCGGACATGGCCGAGGCCCCTCCGTCCTGTGAGAGCACACAGTGCTTCCTGTTCAGTCCCCTCAAAACCTGAAATTACCGTGAAAAATGTCAGACGAAGTAAAGAGTAGAGGAGAGAGGCTCCCACCCCCTGGGAGCATGTAACCTCCAAAGCGACTGTACGCTGGCAGCATCCTCCACGCGACCTGGCCAGGCCTTCGGCCACAGCACTGAGAGGCCCTCCTGAGCCAGGAAGGCCTGTCCAGCAGAGCTCACGCCACAGACATGACTGTCACGCCAGAACAGAGGAACAGGGACCCTGGAGCCTGCAGAGGTGTCTTCTGTGGTCTCACCACCAGCACTGAGTCCGCTGCACTCGTACAAGGGCTGGCAGGCGCTCGCAGGTAGCAGAAGCCTCAAGGGAACGAAGGGGGTCAATTCCTTCGTGATGCCCAGCAATCTGGAGACTGGTGTGTGGCGCTGGGTGGCGGCCGTGCGCTCTGCGCTCCGCCTATGTGCGGCACAGCTTCAGCGGGAAGTTCTCAGTGAGGAGGTGATCCGCGTGCAGCAGCACCACCACGTTGACCTCGAATTCTGCGGGGCCAGGAGACAGCGGCTTACGCGCGGCCCACAGAACAGGTCCTACAGGTGACAGCGCTGGGACACAAGGGCTTCTGTGCTTACATCCCATGTGGTGTGGCCTTAACTGGCTGCTGTACGCTGAGGGCTAGCTGCCACCCAGTCTCCCGTGCTCAGGGGCAAGGCCTGGGGAGCAGAGGAGTGCAGGGGGCCTAACCTCACAGTGGGTTGTCCAGCCCGAGGTCACAGCGGCAGCCCTGCATGCCCTCGCCCTTCTGCCTTGGAACTAGCTGACCAGAGACCGAAGCCTCTGGATCCAAATACACACAGTGGACCCTCGAGCTACAGTCGGCCTAATATATAACCACCTGGGTTATGACTGGAAATTTAGCTTCAACTTACAAACAAAAGTCAAGTTACAATACGTGCCATCTGCTGGTCTCCGGCAGGTCTCAGATACAGACACCCTTACAGGAGAGGGTGGGGCTACTGGGACATCCTGAGCTAGTACCTCTCTTAAGGACACAGATCTGCCTATGGCCAGGAGAGAGACGGAGAAGGCTGTGCAGAGAGGCTGAGCCTTCAACCGACCACCTCGACTTACAACCAGCCCTCGCAGACCTTCTGAATTCCCAAGTCATGGTCCTGTTTGCTCCTCTGGGTTTTCCCTCCAGCACGTGGTCAGCGCAGTGAAAAGTGGGTGGAACCACGATGCCGACACTGGCCACCATGTGAAGAGCAGACGGTGCGTGGGTGGGATTGCCCGTGGTCCCATCTCCACACCTGCCATGCACAGCCACAGGTGCCAGGGCTGGGACCTGGACCATCCATGCCACCCTCTGCCTGCCCTAACCTTGCCATGCTGGCCATCTTCTCAGGGCTTTGTGCCATCCTGCCAAGTCTCAGTGATGCGGTGACTCTGTGTATAGTGTGAGCTCCGCAGAAGTAAAACCACACACACCACTGTCCCCAGGATCCAGTTGGGGCAGCGGTGCTTGGAGCTACGTGGCTGGCAGACGAGAACCTATCAGGTCTCTGCGCTGGGACAGAGAAACAAGGACTCCCAGGACTCCGTGTGGGTGAAGCCTGCAACGCTGACCCACTTACCCACTTTGAAGTTGGTGGTCTCCAGTGTGGGGCAGGTGAACAGCCGAGGGAAGACCATGTGTATGGGGACCGAGAGGCCCCGGCAGATGTCACCGTCAGCGATCTGAATGTTCTGGATTTCGGTGGCGTCACGGGCGTAGCCTTCTGCGCATCCTGAGTGGAGGGACGCCACGGGGTCAGGACCAGCAGGCGAGTGACACACCCTCCCCACTCTGTGCGGCACACCTGCTTCCTCCAGTCACTCCACAGGGTCCAGACAGGGCCCCACCCGCCCTGCTCACTGACCCCAGCAACCTGCACCAGAGGTTCAGTCTGGGCTGCAGACTCAGTCCCCAGACAGGCACATCAGTGAGGTCAGGAGGAGTTTTTAGGAGGTGATTAGATGTGGCTGACTGAGATCTCAAAGGGAGGGACCATGGTATTAAAGTAAATTTCACCAGGTGCGGTGGCACACACCTGTCATCCCAGCACTGGGGAGGCTGATGCAGCAGGATCTCCGACATGCATCTGCATTTGAGGCCAATTTACACTACATAGAGAGTTCAAGGTCAGCCTGACCTATAAAGTGAGATGCTCTCAGAAAAGCCAACCCATCAGAGTGAGCTCTTTGTCACGCCTGCAACCTGCTTCAAAATGGCTCAGCAAGAAGGCCCTTGCCAGATGCACTCTTGGACTTCAGGCCTTCAGAAATGTAAGCCAAATAAGCCTCCAGTCTTCATAAATTTCCTGGTCTCAGGTAATTTGTTATAGCAACAGAAAACAAATCCAAGATAGACTTTTATGCCAATAGAAGGACATGGTCTTACTTTGTATCCACTCACATTT